>CM076577.1:77568440-77873213 GCA_034641835.2 Pinus albicaulis | reverse complement strand
GCCAACCTATTTTTCATCTCCTACAATGCAATATCCCTCTTGGACTACATTATTATAGTGAGAATTTGCAGTGAGGGGTTGCAGTGTTTGATTGGAGGGTGAGATCTTCAGTGATTAGGATTAGCCTTTCACCTGAAGGATCTATTGGAGGATATCCATTCTTCATATGTATCATCTACAACCATCTTCATCTAGTTCTTCAGTTGCATCTGCTATTCAGTCCTGGGGCTACATTCTAGCATTTTTGTACTTTTGCATATTTCAGGAAATCCTTTCCACGTTGTCTTGAAAATGTGTTTGGGAGCTTAGAAATTTACTCCTGACATTGTATGAGTCATATATTTGCAGATATATGTTATTTTACATTTCCAGTAGTAGTGTGCCATCTATGATTGCGCTGTACTTATTCTTGGGCATTCTGCTATGTAGCAACATTTCATTTTTGTCATATGTATTCATGGGAGGCTTGCTTGCCTTGATTATTTGAGATGTGCCCGCTTCTATTGTAATTATTTGCTGCTGATTTACATAATAAAATGGTTCCATGGTTTTCTTACATTTTGGTGTAATTTTGTCCACTTCTATGTCCAATTTTATGTTCATATATTGTTGCTTACCCATTTTGGGATATTACAGTGGTATCGGAGCATAATCTTGGCTCAAGTTGTGGATCTCAACCATTATGCTATTAGGAGGAAAAGAAGAAGATGAGATGTACATAAAATACAAAAAGAAGACTCCATTATTTGGAGGAAGGAAGGAAGAGAGGCTCTCAAAGCTTCTTTTTCAAACTATGCAGAGCATTCATGGAGATATCAAGAAGATGAGAAGGGAGATGTGTAAGGAATCTCCAAAGGGGTTTGAATCTGAAACAAGCCCTAATTTTTTGCATGATGAGTGTGAGCATGCAGCCACACATTATGATTCAATGCGCAGTCATATGCCCAGATCTACTATGAGGGAGATGAAAGAATAAGAAATGCCTAAGAAGGAGACTCTTAGGGATTATATGCAAGAATATGAAGCTCAGACTAAGAGGTTCAAAGATCACATCAAATTCCAAGAGTTTTGAAAGATCAAGGTGGAGAGGAGGAAACAACATGATGTGGGTAGATTCTTTCTATCTAATTTTTATGGTTCACCTCAATGTTCAGTTAGGGCTTGGGTGGAGGAGCTAGACATCTATTTGCAGCAACACCAAGTTTCCGAGATTGAAGCCATCAAAGTTGCAGCACTGCATTTTGAAGGTAAGGCCTATTCTTGGTGGATATTTGAGTCTTTTTCATTAAGAAATGAAAATAATTCTTGTTATGCAAATTTCACTAGGATAATAGTGGAAAGGTTTGATGAGAAACATTCTGAAACACCTTTGGTGGAGCTAAACAAAATAAAACAAACAAAAACTTTGCATGTGTTGGAGGAATATGTAAACCCAACTCCACTTTAGAAAACTATTAAAGGGGTTGATTTCTTGCATAATATCTTGCTAGAGGCAAGATCTGTATCTAATACTCCTTGAAAGAAGGGCATGGAGATATTTTTCTCAAAAGAGGAACCTCTTATTGAAAGGTTTCCCATTCATATTGAATAAGGAGAGAAGGCTGGGGGCAACAGCGCTATCACATCTAGAGCATATATAGCACCTCATGGAGAGGAAGGTGGAGCCCTTGCTCCCAAAATAGGGATTCTTGTATGTTCACAAGAAATCTCGAAGGATATCACATGTGGAGATCAAGGCACAACCCATGAACAACATTTTCCATTATTGATAGATTGTGAAACCTTGCAGATGAAAGGAGGAGGTAGGGAGGATGAAAAACATCATATGATGAGGAGTACACACCCTTGTCTATTTCAGGAGGTTGATGCACAGAAGAGGCAGAATGATTTGCACAGTGAGGGTAGGGACAAGGTTGTCCATTCATATATGCAGTCTACTCTTGATATTGATGTATCATGGCATGGAGGCGTTCCACTGGGAAGACCACCAGATTAGGAGATGATGAGGGATGCTTCACATTTGGTTGCACCACTCATTGATTCCAGAGGGGTGAGGACCTTGGGAGAACTTGATACAACACTGATAGTCTTGGGTAGACTGAAGGAGAGGAGAGGCATTCTCCCAACATCATCATTACCCACTCTCATTTCAGATGCTACACTGTGGCAGGAGCAGCATGGGAAGGATAGCAGCCTTCCAACTTGCATCTTTAGCATGGGAGATGTCAAAGAGGAGGAGAGTGATATGAAAAATGTTCTTTATGCTAGATCACCAGCGTTGTCACTGTGGAGGATAGATCCATATTTAAAATCCCAAATGTTGGTGGATTATTCCAAGGATCTTTCTACTTGTATGATATTGGATGACCAACTACGTGAGGAGGGATATTCAGTCAGAGATGAGATCATATACTATCATGGTAGGATATTCTTATCTAGAGCTTCCAAGCTTAAGGAGAAGTTACTACAAGCAGCTCATGAAGATTTTCTCTTTCACTTCACATTCTATTCTATGAGAGCATAACACACCATCATGGAGGGGTACACTTGGGAAGGCTTTCAAGAGAGATATACCGCTTGAGGAGATGGCCAATTATGGAGATGGAGGAGACATAACTATTTTTGGGAGTTATCACAACCACCTCTTTTCTTTGAGAATGAAAGGAGATTTATCTATGAGCCACTCCATTTGCATGGGAAAAGTGTATGGTAAGGATACTGTTTGGTTGCATAATGATTTATATAATGAATATGTGCATTTAGACTACTTGCATTCTTCAGCTGTTTAGTTGAGATTGCTATGATGTTTAGCACCAGGTGTTCCTGAGCAGGAATCCCACCTCTTTCCTTGAAAGACCTCCTAGAAGAGAATTGAATTCATTTCCACATTTAGGTTTTCAAGCCAAGCTACAACTTTCTTCATCAACGCAGTTTATGTAGGGTATTGTGCTGTGTTGCAGGGTGTTGCAGTGGATGGTTGAGAAACACACTTTATGAGCTAGTTTCTCATAGGAGGAAGGATTCCTTCTCTTGGGAGATTAGTTTGGAGGGCCCTTGGACATATTTAAGATCTTTGGCACCAGGCCAACTATTTCCCATTATTTATAGCACTGTTCCATCTAGGAAATGCGTTATTTTGGAGGGCAGCTTTAGTGAGGGATCTTGTGGCTCCTTTGGAGTGTTTTCTTGTGATTGAAGGGTTCAATGTTTCATTGGAGGAGACCTTTGAGGGGATCTACATCAGATCTCAAATATTTCAGACTTATTCACTCATGTGCTTCAGTTTGTAGTAAATATTTAGCCCTAGGGCTTTAGATCCCATCTTATATAAGGTGTATTTCTGAAAACCCCTTTTCGAGTTCTTTGTAGGAGTTTGTATTAAGCCTAGATTTGTATTTGGCATATCTTTTGAGGCATATAAAAACCCTACATATTTTATACATTCCTTTTCTATAGCAGTGCATTTATAATTGCGCTATAGTAGTCTTCCAACATTTTGTATCGTAGCAGCAGTTCATATTCAGGAGTGATTGCTTATGGGAGGCTAGTTTCCTCATTGTATATGATTCATGCCTCACTATTTTGCATAATCTATGACAACCCTCGATTTTCCCTGGGATGATATGCACCATCGTGCGTATTTCCTTCCACATCACACCCATGATTAGTATGTTGTGGAGTCAAAAGCCTTCACTCATAGTGAAGTAGATTGGTTCAATAACCCCTTACTTCGAACCCATGCATTCAAACCTCATACAACTTGTGGCCATTACATTGAATTTGAATGTTTGGGTACGGGGTAACCCATATTTGAGAGTCTAGGAGAAGAAATTATCCACAACCCTCCTAGTGCATCTGGCAGTGTCAAATATAGTACCATTATTCTTCCTCATTTCGAAGAACCTCTAGAGTCTCATATCACTTCAAATCACTCTAGGGATGATCCACTTAATCATTCCTTCATCTTACATCCAAAACCAAGTCCCTTAGACATTGTTTTTGAATAACCTATGTGTTTTCTAGGTGAGCACCAGTTCATTATATCCAAATCAACTTTTTGGGATAGTGACACCATGTATGCGAACACAGAAATTTAGTCCATTTTCTTTGATATATGCAGTGCCAAATGGGATTGGTAATCCTCCATTTCCTTTCTCTAACAACATCTCTCCATTCTTCCCACAGAAGATAACCATAACATAAACAAATTGCGAACCACATCATCAAATTGTGTTTAGCTTCCATTATTCTAAATACATTTGGCATTTCCATTGCATGCATGAGGGGCACCTATGCCCCTCTATCTTCTCACCATACTCTCGAGGGTTTAGTGCCTATGATACTGAATGCTTGAATCCATTATTTCATCCCTTGGACTACCATGGAAATCCACAAACTCCTCTATCTAGGGGCATCATTCCCACCTTAGCATACCATATCACTCCCCTCGACCAAATATGCTTGGGGGGCATGATGGCACCCCTTGCCACCTTCTCACATGCTTAACAAAAGTCTCGGCCTAGACCCCACCGATATAGGTATGGTTTATTATCCTCCCATTCCTTTGATATTTTGTGCTACCGGCCCCTCCAGGGAGCCATATATCATAGATGCTTGATACCATATCTTCAAATATTCTTCTTTATGTGCTACCACACTTACCACTTGGTCCCCATATTTGACTGGGTGGGCGGGGATGATTTTAGACCTTCTCTAGTAGTTCATTCCTGTATTCCTTTCTTACTTTGATCCTTCACCAGGAACCATCCTTCCAAGAAGCATTAAGGCCAGCTTTATGCAAGTAAGGCCACCTACCTGAAAGTCATGGATCTCGATTCCAACAGTCATTTTTTCCACTACGAATGCCTTAACATTTAGGGCCTTATCCTCCTCTCCACATTAACCAGAGCTCCAATAGAAAATGAACCAAATTGGAGAGAAATCACCCTACTAAAAGAGAAACCCTAATTTGTCTTTCACCAATTGCGACCAAACCATAGATTTGTTTGACCAACCATAAACACTGTTGGAAATCTCTCACCGTGCTCTCAAATGGGTATCGTTTTGTTTTTGGTGATTTGGTACTTCACCCAGAAGCCTTTTTTCCAAGAAGGGTCACTTCACTGCCTATCAAAATCAAATTTCTACACTTGCAAAGCTTGTACTTGGGGCACCACTTCACCTTCATAATTTTTGACGCGTGTGTCACTTTTCAACATGAGTAACCATATTTTTCTCATGTTTTTATGGTCCCCACCGAGCCTCTTCTACGTGGAAGCATCATCGAGTCGCCCTTGATTAGAGCATCTAAGTTGAGTCATCACCACATGCATGGAGTCTGTCACAAGTCCCTTTTCCTCCTTTTACAGTATTCCATCCATTCGTGCCCTGTCCCTCTCTCATGTAGCCCATTTTTTCCTCCAGTCCCACTATCCCCCATCCCCTCAGGAGTCGAGTCAATCATTGCCATGTCATCCATGCTTTATATGCTCTGACAAGGGAAGTCATCCATTTTCTCACTCACATGATCCATTCACATTTTCAGGGCCCATTCCTATTTATGAGGGCTTCTTTGGTTGTTATTATATCTCATATACTCATATATTATTGTATTCAGTCCTGGATGTTGTCCCAGGTGCAATATTTATGTGGGATACATTGCATTTTTTTCTAGCCCATTTTATGCCAGAATATCATGTAATTTATAGCTCAGTATCATTTTGTTGTGTGCACCATTATTCTTTGTAATTTTTCATCTCGGTGAGCGTACGTATGCCTCCCCTACCTCAATGAGAATAGGTAACCAAAAATTAAAGGAGAATTGTATCATTTGTAGGTCTCTCCCCCTCAAGTTATTGTCCTCTCTCTCCTCACTCCATTTATTTATTTTTCTCTCTCTTTGACTCCCCTTCGGTGTCTAGTGATTGTGTTCTTACAACGTACTTCGGCCATACGATTAGCTCCTAATGCTCGTACGTTGGGGGTAATCTGTTACACCATTTTTTGGTCATGTTACCATTTACAATTATATGGATTGAACTATACCATGTAAGACCAAATTTAACATAGTAAAATTTCTTTCACTATAAGAAATAATTTAATAAACAACATTTTATCAAGTTATTTCTGGTTCAAACATGAAACCCCATGAGGAATAGTTAAATAAATCCCTATTTATTTGATTTTCCTCTAGGAATAATCAATTACGTCACTTTTTAAATAATATTCGTGGACATATTTAACCCAATTAATGAGAAATAATTAGATAAACCATTATTTATCTTATTATTCTTTAGGAATAAATAATTAAATCATTATTTAATTAATATTCCTTGTTAAATTTGACTAAATTATTTTGGAATATTAAAATAAATCATCATTTGTTAAATCATTCCTTAACCCATCCTTGAAATGATAAATAAATTATTTATTTGCTTATTATAGGGATTTAACCAATTTAAATTCCTTTTCCCCCCAATAAAATATAAAAAAATATTCCAAGCAGTTAGATCTAAATCTTGGTTAATAATGTTTTATTATGCACCATTATCAAGGATAAATCAATATTTTTTTAAAAATTGGAGGGTTTTCCATTCATTATTTACCTTTGATCCTTTTATCATGGTCATACTTTGATCCTTTCGTCATTGTCATACTTTGACCACTTTTATTAATTTTTGCTTCTTGAGCTCCCATAGAGTTCAACACATCTTGGGTTTTCCACACCATTGAGAGAGATAAACGTATGGATATAGAGCATTGAGGAGAGACAAGAACCCATCCCATTCAGGGGGACTACTAACATCATTGTTTGTTCCCTTCCCAAGTGTTAATACATATAAAATTATTTATATATCTGGTCTTTTCCATTGGATATTTGGACAAATCTTATTTCATTTTACTATTTAGCTACTTTTACTACATAGATATGGGTTTTTTTTGCATTTGTTTCAACTAACTATTGCAGATATAAGGAAGTTAGACAAACACCTTTGTTTTTAGGGTTGTTTGTCATGTGCAGCTAAAGTGATATCTTTTCGTACACTTGCATTAAGAATTCCTTCTAACAATCGGTATAACATGCATTTGGAAAGAATGAAGGGTGTTCTTCCCCCAAATTGAATTTCATTTGTTAGTTATGTTCATGGAAATTCAATGCCCATTTAAGTCAGGGATCTGGTAATGTCATATTATGGATGTTTGGTGATTTCTACAAGTGTATCTAACAGAACTTGACTATAGTTTTGTTCATTCTCAATGGTGGTTTCAAAGGTGTTTTTGGTGGTGATATTTGTGTTGGGACCTTTTCAGGCTCTAATGATGGTCACATTGGAACCAAAGGAAGGTGGAATCCAAGTCAATATCCATTTAATTAGAAGTCTACTAAGATTTCAATACTATCGATATTTTCCTTTAGAGACTTCTCCCTCCATACAGAATTTTCTTGGAGGTATAAAGATGTATGGCCTAGTTTCTACAAATTTTATAGGACCATATGTTATGTCTCATTCATGGGAGGAAATTTCGTAGACTGAAAATGAGCATTGTAGGTTGAGGAATCTCAAGCTTTTCCAAATCCTATGTAAGTTTTTTGTTGGTATCAAAATTCTTAGTAGGTATACCAAAAATTCTTCCCTTAAGTCACTGGTGACAAGTGACCCTAACAACAGAATGTGGTTTCTTTTGCGCTTCATATATGTAAGAAAAATAATGAAACCCTACGATAAAATATATGATGTAAGCCCAAAACATATAACAAAAATAAAGAAAAGTGCACTAACCCAATAGAAGGACTTTAAATGAATAATTTTTTATTAGAAACACCCGGTGAATAAGATTTAGAAAATGTGTCTATAAATCCCCCTCAGTGGGATGGGTCCTTTGATGTCCTTGTGCTTCAACGAGATTATTCATCTCTCTCAAAATATGCAAAAAAAACTAAAGCAATATGAAACTCAAGTGGGAGCTCAAATGGCATGATATGATAATGGTGACGATGATAATGATAATGGTCAAGAATGAATGGAAAACCCTCTTATTTATAACAAAGTATTGAGCTGAATTAGGAATTGGAAAATAATGAAATATTATTGACCAAATAAAAATCTAACCATTAGGAATACTTTATTATGATTTTTTGGAGAGTGAAAATATATTAAATACGGTCAAATATCTTCATTTAGAAAATTAATGAAGTAGTTAACAAATAAAATAATTTATTAATAACTTTGTGAGGATTACGAAAATTGTTAATTTCAAATAATATTAAATAATGGTTTAACAATTATTACAAAAATAAGAATAAGAATAATAAATAAATAGTGATTTATTTAATTATTCCAACGTTATTTAGTCAAATGTGTTAAGAAATAATTATCAAATAATGATTTAATAATTATTTCTAGAGAAAATTAAATGAATAATGATTTATTCAATTATTCTCATTGAGTTCTTTAATTTTAAACAAAAATAACTTAATAAAAATGGTTTACTAAATTATTTCCTATGGTGAAAGTGATTTTACTATGGTAAAATTAATCCTACATGGTGTATTTTGATCCATCTAGTTAGAAATGGTTAGGTGATATTTTTTTAGGTGACAACATATTTTCTCCCAACGTATGAGCATTAGGATTACACTTCCACGAGACACTAAAGGGGATTCACACACACACACACACACAGATATATATATATATATATATATATATATATATATATATATATATATATATATATAGAGAGAGAGAGAGAGAGAGAGAGAGAGAGAGAGAGAGAGAGAGAGAGAGCTAGCTGAAGCAATGTAAGGAAGGATGGAGAAATGGAAGGGGAGAGACATACTAAACTAATATATGTATCCATTCATTTTAGAGTACATAATCTCAAATGAGGTGGGGGAGGCATACTCATACCCACCAAGATAACTGAGTACAAATAATAATCGTGTGCCAAACAATATGGGATTGAACTACAAAGTACATGATATATAATATCGTGGCATGGATGGGCCAAGAAGTGATACAATGATATAATGATTCCCATATACATAATATGATTTCAAAAATAGAGGCCAAGACTAAATAAAATAAAATATATTGATTTGAGTACATGAGAAAAATTCCCCTCAATTTGAAATGTTGAGGGGGAATCATAACCAAAGAAGCCATGTTGAACAAGAAAGGGCTTTGAATATATGAATGTGCCATATAAAGGAGACATACAAAGAGTGGATTCTATAAGCAGTTGAAGTCGAACCAGTAAAATATATGGAACTTCATCTAACGTTGGATCATAATATGTTTTCAATCAAGCATACGGGGGGCTACCTGAAGGGCCACCCCCTCATGAGGTTTATAAAATCTCACAGACACTAAGGAAATGTTGGGACAATTTACTGGATCACTAGACTATCAAGTGTATGATTCACGATTGTGTGATAATGAGCTAGAATCGATCACATGAGAAATAATCAAGTCAAAGGGAAACTATGATTCCCATTTCTTGATCTGAGGCACCAAACTATGATGAAGGTTCAAAACAAGGTACATTATCCTATAAACCACTCTTCTGGAATAAATATTCTTAAGTTGATAGAAGAGGGCCCGCAAGAGTGGAGGCAATGAGGAATCTTCAACATAGGCACGATGGATCATAGTAATGTGAGTAATGAAATGACACAATGGATGATGATGGAAGGAAACAATATGAGTGGTAGTATTGAAAATTCCCTTGTCAGAGCATAATATACATGGTTTTCCTAGCAACGACCGACTCGATTCCAGAGGGGATCATGAGATACTGAGACAGGAAATTTTCAAAGATAGATCAATATAGCTTGAGGAAAAATATGAGTAAAATGGGATGAATATGATGAAAAAATGGATGGAACACTACAGTTGGACTCAATAAGACTCATAACAGACTCCATGGATGCATGGGTGACTCATCTCTGATGCTATTAACAAGTGTGACTCGATGATGCTTCCATATGGGGGACACCTGAAGGGGACCATAAAACCATGAATAAATAATGGTTACTCATGATTTATAATTCAATGAGTGAAAATGAAAAGTGGTACCACAGTACAGGCAGATCATATGAAGGAATTTAATTTTAATAGGTGGCAATGTGAGACCTGATGGAAAAAATGGATTTTTGGTGAAGTTTCAAACTACCAAAAGAAATGAGAGAGCCATTATAGAGCCCAGTGGGATATTTTCAATGGTGTTGATAGTTCGTTAAAATGAGCTATGGTTTGGTCGCAATGGGTGATAGAAAAACTAGAGTTTTTCTTATAAAAGGGCTTCTTGCCCTAAAATCCAATTCATTTACAAAGTGAGATGTTGGAGAATTGGGAGAGGAGGATAAGGTCCTAAGTTTTAACAATATCATAGTATAAAAACCAATCGATGGATTTTGGATCTACATATTTCAGGTATACGACTTTACATTTCTAAAATTGGCCTTAATTCTTCGTGGAAGGATGGTTATTGGTGAATAATCAAGGTAATAAAGGAATACATGAATGAACTACTAGAGAAGGTCTAGGATTATCCCCACACACTAAGTTGAACATGGCGGTCAGGTTGAAAGTGTGGTATCACATAGAGTAGAATATTTGAGGATATGGTATTAAGCATATATGATATGTGATGTGTATATGGATTGCCAGAAATGTCGCTAGGACAAACTATCCAAAGACTAGAAGGATAATCAATCATACCTAGATCATTGGGGTCTAGGTGGAGACCTATGTTAATCAAGAGAGAAGGTATCCATGGACCATCATTCCCCCAAGCATGGGATATTTCCCCTAGAATATGTGATGGAGGGGACCGATTGGGTATGCAAAGGTGGAAATGATGTCCCTAGATGGAGGATTGTTTGGAGATCCATTGTGTTCCAAGTACTCAAATAAGGGATTTGAAGATTTTTCCCTACTGACACAAGATCCTCTAGAGGAGATGAGGATATGTAGGTGCATATGTGCCCCCCATTTTTTTATGTATGGATATAGCATGCTATGGACATCCTAAATTTATTTAGAATAGTGGACTCAAAAGGCATTTTGATTATTTGTTTCACTATGTGGTTATGTTATGGATGTCTTCTTGTGGGAAGAGTGGATAGATGTAGTAGGATAAGGAAAATAGTGGATTACCAATATCATTTGGAACTATATATATGAGTCAAATTGACTAAATTTGTAGGTTCACATACATGGTGTCACTATACCAAAGAGTGGTTTTAGATGTAATGAATAGATGCTCACCTAAATGACATGTTGGTAGAGCAACAATAATGTCTAAGGGACTCATTCGTTGATGTAATATGGAGGAATTATTAAGTGGATGTCGATCAAATTAATGGTTTCGAAGTAAGGGGTTGTTGAACCAATCGACCTCACCATTGATGAAGTATTTGGATTCCATAACATATTGATCAGGATTTTGTTGCAGAATGAAGTATGCATGATGATGCATATCGTCCCAAGGATAATTAGGGGTGGCCATGGCTTCTATGACGTCTTTTTCTGAATCAAAGATGGGAGGGTGGGAGGGATACGTACCACATGACGAGGAACTACCTGAAGCATTTTCATGAGAGATAAGGTTCACATACGTATTGTCAGAATAGTAGATGAAATATCTAATGATGTTGAGACCAAAGTATTTTTTGAAGAAGGTTGGACATAATCGCGATAGGAAAATCCAAGAGAGTCTCAATACATCGATCCCATGGATGATGGAAGGTAGAGAATAGGGGCAGAACTATTTTTCATCTCTACGTCAAGAGGAGGGATCACAATGGGTGGTTGAAAGAAATAATGTCGTCATGATGAATTAGGGTTAGGACCCATAGGTATAAGAGATGTGGGGACACTACAAGCGACATATAACTCACGAAGGACTTGAAGTGTATCATGAAAATATCCGAGACAGGGATAGTGATGGGAGTAATTACAATATTTATCATGTAAAGAACAGGGGTGATTCATGCATAAGGTTCTATTATTCTTAGTTTCCTTGGGTAAGGTGAAATGGACCTCAGGAATGTTGGATTCAAGAAAGGTATCAGAGACCACAATCTTGGTATGTGGGATCTTAGGAATATTATTGGTGGAATGACCAACAACATCACACAAATCACATGGAGGAGTAGGATTTAATGTCTTAGGTGGAGCTAGATTTACTTGGGGTGCCTTGTCTTTGGTTCCCTTTTTCTGGGCTTTTCCCCCCTCACCAGATGCCTTCAGAACATGAATAGTGGCATGTTTAGGTTATGGAGGAGCTGAATCAAATTAAGGGCTGGTTACAGCAGGTTGTACTAAAGTAAAATATGTATAAGGCTTGAGGTGGCCAAGAGGAGTGTTTGTGGGAGGATCAATGTACTAGAATAGGATCCCCAAGGTGATGTTGCGAAGACTCAATTTAGCCATTATAGGAATAGAAACGATTCCTAGTGACAGGAACAAGAAATGTATCTGACCAGAAGGGTAATGACCTAGAGGAACTGTTCCTAGATGAGAGAGACCTGGGGGAACGGTTTCGAGTGGAAAAGAAATGGGAGAGATACCGACAAGAGAAAATTGACGAAGATGAATTATACCTGAACGGTGAGTTGAGTATGGAGTAGGAGGTAATGAAGGAGCTGGCTACTAAGAAGGCATACCAAACTAGTTTCCTGCGAACTATGATGATTGAATCATGAAAACACTCGAAGATATAGGATCATAAGGAGTAGGCGGTGGGCCATAATAAGCACCAACCATCGTGGAATCTTTCTAGACTCCAAGAGAAACATCACTCAAGCAAAGGATAGTATTATTGGTAGCCATTGATGATTTAGAGGTCTAAGGAGAGGTTTGAGACTAAGGGTCATAGTAATTCAATTGATTGATAGCGATAACATTTCCATTGTGAAGAAAGAATATCTTGTGAAAGAAAACTTATGCGACAATAGAAATGGAATAGGTTTAGCTATGACCCAACATGATCTTATAATATAAAGGGGAATCAATGAATTTGATATCAATTAATATTGTCTTCCCAACAACAATAATGGGAAAGTTGTGATATAGAATAAGGGGTTGTGAGTGGTGAATTTCCCAAGAACTAAGAGTGATGGTTGATGGGGACAGGTCAAGGGAACCAAGTTTCTTCCAAACACTAGAGGCCATCACATAGGTGGAGGCTCCTTCATCTATGATACAATGATGAACAATGGCGTTTTTTATCGACACTAGTATTTGAAAGGCAATAGATGAGGGAATGGGGGTATGTTCCACTTTGTTAACATCAAATATCATCAGATGATCGTTAAAATAATTCACAATGCCTAAATAAAATAGTTAATTTTTCCTTTGGGATGGGCACATATAGAGGAATTTCATCCTCGACATTGCAACAGGATACTATACATAATTATCTATTATGTTATAGATATGGGATACTTTGGAAGAATTAATTTTTCAATGTAATGCACCATTCGGGATCTTCGGGGGAACCTACACCTAACGCAGAGGGATCTGTAAGGTATCATTTGGGAACTACAAAGGCTCAGTGGAAACATTAGGTTTGCAATAAATCACTAAATCTAACGGGGGATTATCGTGTTTGCGTGACTGAGTATGGAGGTTGACTTGTTCACTGTTGAGTTCATTAGAATTCATCATGAGTATTTGGTAATTATTCTAGGAAATTGTGAATGTTGTGGAGTTGCATTACCCTATGCGTGTTGGGAAACTATATATCCTTGATGAGGAAAAGGATTGGTAAGAAAAACTAATTGTGATGAAGCAGAAGGGGGAGGAGGTGGAGCAATGGGTTGAGGTCGTCTAGAAGAAGGTTCTTTAGCTTCCCATACCTGGCGCAACTGAGGTAAAAGGGGAAATTCATGAGTATAATGGAAAAACACTCCAGTGACAATAGGCACAAGGTTTTTTCTTTCGAAGAACCTTGTTTGCTTGAGTTTTTTGCCCCATTGATGGGTTACAGGATACACCTGAAATTGAGGAGGTGTTTATTTTTGTGGAAAAAGTGGAGCATGCATGCAAGGTTTGGGCGCTGGATCCCACAGGGCTGGAATGCTAGGCGGTGCCTAAGGATAATAAGGAGATGGTGCAAAATTATGATAAATAGGTGAAGAGAAAACTTTACCTGAAATCTGTTGATGCGGATTGGAATATGCATATCACATATTGGGACCTAGATAAGTGTTTCCATGTGAAGGATTGGGAGGGGGATAGGTGTAAGAGGAACTGGTCCTCCATGGGGTTGACCATAACTCATATGAGGTTGAGGAAATGGTGGAGGTGGAGGGTGTGAGATATATCAAATGATATTTTCCGCGATATGAGATGCTCCTGGTGCATTAGTAGCACTAGGCCGAGGAAGATCAGAAAGTACAATATAAACATAACCTGATTGTGCATATATCAGGTCATATTAAAAATTTATATTGAGTGATTCTTCCTCAGACTTAGGGAAATGAGAAGTTACATATTTTAATATGGGGCCAATCATTCTAAGGAACCAATCCATATAGAAACATTTTTTCGAATTCAGGGCCCTACACATGCCCCTCCTTCCACGCCCTTCTTGAACATGATCAGAGAGGAAGGTGACAGTAGTTTGAAGAAAATAAGTCAAGAGTTTAGTATTGGTGCCATACGAGAGAGGTACCTAGAATTAAGATAGAAAGGCTTTGGTGAGAGTCACGAAAGTGGATTGGGAGCCATGTAATTATTCCACATACCAATTGACAGCAGCTTTAGTAAGTGTGTGATGGAAGAGGTGAACACAGATGGAGTCTTGAAAGATGGAATTGGATTAACATGACATGTGAAATGAGAAAACATGATTTGTAGGGTATTCTACAAGATTTAAGTCGAAATTGGGGATGTCATAAGGAATCTAGGTGGGCATAGGTGGCTCAAACCAACCATATAGGGGTGAACTGGAATATTAGTGACCATATCGGTATAGGTTTGACCTATGGGGTTACCTTGGTTACCACTTTGGTTTCCTGCACTAACGTTGGTGCCTCACATGGTAGTGGTACAAGGTTGGGAAGACATGGAGTCAAAAGAAGAACATGAAGAAAAATAATAACTAGATTCATAATGGGGACTCGATGGAGGACTAGGAGGATGAACTTGAACTAGACGGGGCAGAATAAGATCTCCCAAAGGAAACTAGGCGAAAATTCCACGAAATATCTGTAAAAAATACCTAGGGGCACAATGGTTTGAAGACAAAGACGACTCAAAATACTAAAGTGTGACGATAAGAGAAAAGGAGAAATAAACAAAAGACAAACACCTAGTGAAATGGTGTTAAGTGTAAACTAAATATGTTAAGATGCCACTCTAATTCAAGAAAAAAACGTCATATCAAAGAAAAATGAGCTATAGCATATAGGTGATATAAATCCTCAAACAAGTCATATATTTATTGTTCTATATGGAATTATAAGAAACTTCTTACTTTACGTAATTCAATCCCCGCAAGTAGATATGTCTAGAGAAAGGTGGGGTAGAGAATCAAGTACTGCCCACAACCAGTGTTATATGGTTTTTTCCTATGATTGGTCACTACGGTTACCTTCACCCCATGGGGGTGGTCAAGTTTTGAGATTCTTAGTGTTAAACCAGTGCACGAGATTCCCTACAATGGGTCGAGTATCCCGGAGGAGAGCCACTTGCATGATGACGTAACCTAACCCCCTTTGAATAAGGTTTCTAACGAACTCCAAATTTTATTTGTGGGATGGTGAAGGATTTTAAACTACCTAATATGTCAACTTAGATGTCTCAAATTAAGTGATCAATGGGTGTTATTGGAAGCCTATCCCACCTATCCTACACCTAACTACATAGATATTTTGGACCTGGTTCCCAAGTGGGATTAATATGTGTGGAATATTATTATTATGTGGCATGTTTCAATTCTTGGCTTGATAGTGTTAACCAAGATTAAAAAGGGAAGGAAAATGGCCACAAAATGAAGGATATTGAAGGGTATCCTATGGAGGAAATAAAATACTAGATTAAAAGTGGAATAAAGTTCTAAAATAAAGTGTATAAATGGATTGTTATGACTTGCCAAAAATACTAAAAAACAGTGGTTGAAACTACTGCAAACTAGACTCCTGACTTTATAAATCCTTTACCTAAATGGTGGGGGTGTACTAAAAACCCTAGGGGGATTTTTCCTTCCTCAACAAGATTTTTCTAAGAATATCCAAGCCTAGTTGTTATCCAGGGAAAATAAGAAACCCTCCCTAAAACACAAGCAACAGTCATAGGAAAAAAATGAAAAATGCTGAAAAATGTTTCTAAAAAAGGAAAAATGAAAAATGCTTACTAAAAAAATTTCATTGGAACGCAGATCATGGGCTGAAAATTACATTGGGATAGAAAAAATATCTTTAAAAGTCTATTTTTTTCCTGCAACTCTCGATCAACATATGTCACCTAGATTTTGACGTATCATGCTCAGCTAGTATGTTTAACCTGCAAAAAGATGCAGAACCCCAACAAAAATGAAGAATTATGATAAATACGAAGTAGATATAAAAATAGAAATTGAGAGGATAAAAATAGATGGAAAAACACTGAAGAGTGTTGAAACAATAGTCACCAGGGTTCTGAATTAATACACCATTGGAGTCACCATTTTTTACTATGAAAATTATTAATAGGTGTACCAAAAATTCGCCACTTAAGTCAGTGGTGACAAGTGACCCTAAAAAGTGAATGTGTCCGCTTTTATGCTTCAGATCTACAAGAAAAAATATAAAACACTGCAAGGAAATATATGATGCAAGCCCAAAATATATAGAAGCAATAAAGAAAAGTGCAATAACCCAATAGAATGACTTATTGAAACTGCAAGGAAATATATGATGCAAGCCCAAAATATATAGCAGCAATAAAGAAAAGTGTAATAACCCAATAACACTGCAAGGAAATATATGATGCAAGCCCAAAATATATTTCTTCTCTCTCGAAATATGTAAGATGAAACTCAAGTGGGAGCTCAAATAGCATGAGATGATAATGGTGATGATGATAATGATCATGGTCAAGAATGAATGGAAACCCCTCTTATTTATAACAAAGTATTGAGCTAAATTAAGAATTGGAAAATAATAAAATATTATTGACCAAATCAAAATCTAAGAGCTAGGAATACTTTATTATATTTATTGGAGAGGAAAAATATATTCTAAATGGCCAAATATCTTTATTTAGAAAATTATTGAAGTAATTAACAAATAAAATTATTTATTAATCACTGTATGAGGATTAAGAAAAGTGTGAATTTGAAATAAACATTAAATAATGGTTTAGAAATTATTCCAAAAATAAGAATAAGGAATAATAAATAAATAGTGATTTACTTGAATATTTCAGGGTGATTTAGTCAAATTTGTTAATGAATAATTTTCAAATAATGAATTAATAATTGTTTCTAAAGAAAATTAAATAAATAATGATTTATTCCATTATTGTCATGGGGATTTTTAATTTAAATAGAAATAATTTAATAAAAATGGTTTACAAAATTATTTCCCAAGGTCAAAGTGATTTTCCTATGGTAAATTTAATCTTACACGGTGTGTTGAAGATTGCAACAAGAAACAGTGAAGGAGGCATCCTGAAACATCACTCCTGATCCTAGTTGGAAAGTGATCACCTAAACTAGGTGGGGCCCACATAGGTGATTTTTGTCGCAAAGTCTATTTTTACACTATGTCTATTTTTAGAAATGTCGATCATATTCCATGAGTTGCGGGATGCTATTTGTGGATGGTTGGTAAAGTTGGAAAAATATATGGATTTCTATTTTTAGACATATTGGGCGGAATCTATTTTTAGATTGCCAGTCTAAAAATAGATATGTCGAATATTATTAGCTCTTAATAATATTTGGACTATAAACATTATCTTATTCTCTTGGAGGACTTCAGTTAAGTGCACAGATGTGGCACAGGCGATGACAGGAGGAATTACGCTATTCCTAAGGGCTAAGTGGAGCTATTTCATGGATACTTCAGTTAGAACTCATGTCACAGAGTTTGGTGGAGTTGATTGAGGAAGTTAATGGAGTTGTGTTTAGTTTAACTAATCTAAACATAGTTGAGCTATTTGTATCTAGTTTAACTTATTGATACAATTAGTGAGAGTGGTGTGAATTAATTATTAATTAATTCACTAATTATAAACTCATTAATCAACTAAATAATACATCAGTCAACTTCAGTGCATGGACAGTTTCAGTGGAGACCAGTGTAGAGATAGGTGAAAGGGCAAATATGAATATCAGTTGTGACTATAAGTGATGCATGGTTTGCATCCAACACTTAGTAGAGATGCCTATAAAGACTGAGTGAGCAAGGCTTGGGTAATACAATTCTCATCAAGAGGCATTCTTCAGCAGGGATTGCGCAGTAGAGGCAGGCTAAAGGCTGGCAAAGATCGGTGCATGTGATTTGCAAGATCGGGCTTGATTAGTGTGTAGCAAGTGGAGATTATACTGAGAGCTTGTGAGGAGATTTGTATGATGATTTTTGCATGATCTCTATGACATATATAATATACATATAGTTGGGGGTTTTCATCTTTAAGCTTTCCCATTACATACTATGTTCATATGTGTGAATTTTTATGGTTTGAATGTGTGCATGCAATTGATTTTATTTCCGAAATTAATGATCAATGGTAGAAGAGATTATGTATTGTGCATGAAGATAAAATAGTGCGTGATCAGGAGAATCTCAGTGAATAATATATCAGTTATTCAAATTTCTACATGGTATCGGAGCGATATTGATCATTGGAGCAATTGCTAAGCATTGAAGGAGTTGAGTTTTGTGCTGGTGGAATTCAAAATTGCTATAGTGATTTCTTGGTGTCGAAGTTGGGATGTCTTTCAACGGATTGTGATTAGAGTATGCCCTTGAGGGCAGCTCAAATTATATTTCATGGAAGGATAGGATGGAGGCGGTGCTGGATGACAATGGGTTGAAGGAGTTCATAGATGCAGAAATTGCAAAACCTACTTATAATGATGCTGCCGTACTTGACGCATGGAAATAGAAGGTAGCAAGGTGTCAAAGGATTCTATTAGAAGGTGAAAAGGATCACATAGTATCCAACCTTCATGGTAAAGCTTCTCCATTCTTGATGTGGAAAGCTTTGACAGATTTTTTCCAAAGAAAGAGTGACCAGAGGAAGTTGGCGCTCAAGGATAAACTAAGGAAAATAAAAATGGAGAAGAACGACACTATTTCGCTATACGTGACAAAGTTTTTCCACTGCAGGGATGAGCTTGGGAGTGTAGGAGTTAGTGTGGATGACGAGGAATTGGTGAGCTTGGCTCTCCTTGGGCTTCCGAAGAGTTGGCATTCCTATCAGGACTCTGTCAATGGTCTGGAGAAACTTCCAGGATGGGAGCGACTTTGGTCATTGTGCAGGAGGAGATAAGGCAAGATACCAGGGATGGCTCTTTATCAAAGAATGATGATGAAGAGGATTGTGCTTTGGCTGCCAAATCAAGGAAGGGGAAGGGAAAGAAGAATTTTTCTCAATCCGATGCAGATGGTAAAGAGCGTGACATGTCCAAAGTGAAGTGTTTTCACTGTCACGAGCATGGTAATTTCGCCACGCATTGTCCACAGAAGAAGAAGAATAAGAAAGATGTTGGAGCTGCAAATATTGAGGCTCTTGCCTCGCAATTTGAGCTGGACTTCTCATTGATCGCATGCATGGTGTCTAGTGCATCGGGATCGGGGTGGTATTTTGATAGTGGCGCTTCCTTTCACATGACGGGAGATGTGAATCTTTTTAGTGACTTGGTGGAGAAATATCTCCAACTGCATATTGAGTTGGGCGACAATGGACGATACAATGCAACTGGCATTGGTACCATTACCTTTCAAAGGGAGTCAGGTAAACTCATTTTTTTACAAGATGTAGTGCATGTTCCAGGTTTAAAGAAGAATTTAATCTCAGTCGCAATGTTAGAGGATAAAGGGTATGATGTTGTCTTTAGTGAAGGAAAATTTTTCATTCGTCGCAAAGAAACAGGACAAGTCAAGAATCTCTACAGATTTGAAGTAGATGGGATGTCTACGGAGCTTCCTACTGTTGGGAAGTGTAAGAAAGACATGCAATTGATGCTTGAGAGGGAGGATGTTTTGCATGCAGGTAAGAGTGAACCTCGGAATGTGGATCAGCCACAAGATGAGGATCATGGAGTGGGAGAAACCACTCATGCAGAGAAATTTCGTGCCAGATGGGCAGAGGGAGTGCATGCAACTATACCACTAGGTGAGAGGTGGGGCGACATGCATGATTAATCCCAAGAGGATATTTATAGGCAGGATTCATGGAGAGGGTGTGGATCTCATGAATTGAACCTGGATACAAGGCGCCCATAGAGCAGCAGTATCATGATCAGTTGGACTGATGCAGGCAGATCAAAGTGACAGTGTCGGATACTGGAGCATGGATCAGAGTTGACAGCAAGTGCAGAGTGCATGGGTGTAAAGTTCAACAACGTAGTGGTTCCTGAAGACATGTGTAGTTGGTACCAGCATAATTCAAATACTATGATAGATGAATTATACAGATAGAGTTGTTTGGAGCTTATTCAGTTTCGGAAAAGTTGCAGAGCAGATGCATGGAGTTGCATGGCGCTTGAAAAGGTTGCAGGGTGAATGCATGGAGTTGCATGTCGCATGCAAAGACAGTAATTTCTTGTTGAGAGGGAGTGTTTAAGATTGCAAAAAGAAACAGTGAAGGAGGCATCTTGAAACATCATTCCTGATCCTAGTTGGAAAGTGATCACCTAAACTAGGTGGGGCCCACACAGGTGATTTTTGTCGCAAAGTCTATTTTTAGACTATGTCTATTTTTAGACATGTCGATCATATTCTATGAGTTGTAGGATTCTATTTGTGTATGGTTGGTAAAGTTGGAAAAATGGATGGATTTCTAGTTTTAGACATATTGGGTGGAATCTATTTTTAGATTGCCAGTCTAAAAATAGATATGTCGAATATTATTAGCTCTTAATAATATTTGGACTATAAACATTATCTTATTCTCTTAGAGCACTTCAGTTAAGTGCACAGATGTGGCACAGAAGCTGACAGAAGGAATTATGCTATTCTTAAGGGCTAAGTGGATCTATTGCATGGATACTTCAGTTAGAACTCATGTGACAGAATTTGGTGGAGTTGATTGAGGAAGTTAATGGAGTTGTGTTCAGTTTAACTAATCTAAACATAGTTGAGCTATTTGTATATATTTTAACTGATTTATACAATTAGTGAGAGTGGTGTGAATTAATTATTAATTAATTCACTAATTATAAACTCATTAATCAACTAAAAAATACATCAGTTAACTTCAGTGCATGGACAGTTTCAGTGGAGACCAGTGCAGAGATAGGTGAAAGGGAAAGTATGACTATCAGTTGTGACTATAAGTGATGCATGGTTTGCATCCAAAAATTAGTAGAGATGGATATAAATACTGCGTGAGCAAGGCTGGGGTAATACAATTCTCATCAAGAGGCATTCTTCAGCAAGGATTACGCAGTAGAGGCAGGCTAAAGGCTGGCAGAGATCGGTGCATGTGATTTGCAAGATCAGGCATGATTAGTGTGTAGCAAGTGGAGATTATACTGAGAGCTTGTGAGGAGCTTTGTATGATGATTGTTACATGATCTCTATGACATATATAATATACAGATAGTTGGGGGTTTTCAGCTTTAAGCTTTCCCATTACATACTGTGTTCATATGTGTGAATTTTTATGGTTTGAATGTGTGCATGCAATTGACTTTATTTCTACAATTAATGATAAATGGTAGAAGAGATTCTGTATTATGCATGAAGATGAAATAGTGTGTGATCAAGAGAATCTCGGTGAATAATATATTAGTTATTCAAATTTCTACATGGCGTATTTCGATCCACCTAGTTAGAAATGGCTAGGTGATCATTTTTTAGGTGATAACATTTATAAAGTTTTTGGTGATGAATATGGTGAAGGAAAAGGGGATCTATTTATTTGCATTAATTATGTTGTGAGTTTGTGTTTATAGTGGTCCACTGTATTTTGGCAAGCCCAAATTTCTTCTTATGGATGAAATATTTCCTATTCCTTTTTATGGAAGCTATGAATACTTCCTCACTAAATACCACATTAAAGATATTATTGTTACTTCAATTTTAATTCAAGAGCTTATTAATCATGAGTGGCATACTCCATTCAGAGTTCTTTCAAATTTACTATCTTCTGTTGCAAATTATTTCCAAGCACAAATGTCAAATAAATTCTGTATAAAATGTTCCAAAGAGGAATAATTTTCATAAATTTTACAAACTAGTGAACAATATTTTTTTTTCATGAAAGTGGAAGATAGGAAATGTGAAATTACAATGATCATGTGAAAAGAGAAAAAATTGGCATATGGATTGAATTGAAAAAGGGGATTAATTGTTTGAGTTACTAGGGAAGTCAACCGTAAATAAATTTTGGTGAATTGACCAAGTGGAAGATAGGAAATTTGAAGTTACAATGATCATGTGAAAAGATACAAGAATTGGTATATGGATTGAATTATAAAACTAGATTAATTGTCTGAGTCATTAGGACAGTCAACCGTAAAGAAAGCTTGTTGAATTCGCCAGAAATGAAAGGGGAATAAGGAACTTCTTGGTATATGAAATAATGAAAATATGTATGAGGATTCATTAATTAATTTCATGGATAAATAACGAGATGGGGTAGAAACCAATGAGAAATGTACAAATGTGAAACTTTGCAAAAGGATCCAATGAGGCCAACCCCTTTGGCGTCTTTGAATATTTTTTGTTGTAGGACTATCGTAGTAGTAACGAGGATTATAACCTCATACCTTATTAAATTAGAAAGGATACACATGTTGAAATGTATTTATTTTCCCCATCTGGATGAGGAATATGGTAATGAGATTCACTTGATAGAGAAAGTGCATGGGGCAGAGTTTGGGAATCCATTATATTCCAACACTTTTCTTATGACATTTAACACTGTGTCTACTGTGGAATATTGTTCTTCCACTACCTCAAAGCGAGCCATTAGGGGTGGAGAGGATAAACTTAGTCATCATTATGTTGAAGTTATTGGATTTCATGAGAATTTATTCAGAGCATCAAATTTCACTAGTACAAAATGGCTAATTAGTTACTAAAAAAATGACTAAAATTTGCATATAAACGACTATTTTTTGGTCGGTGAGCAATAGTAGCTAATTTATAGTATCTAATAACGCGACCAAATTTTGGTTTTTTTAAACTTAGACATTAATTGGTTATCCCAATTTTGTTGTTTAGTAGTATATTTGGTCATTAATTTAGTCATTGATTTGATCATTAATTTAGTCACTGATTTGGTCATTGATTTAATCTTTGATTTGGTCATTAATTGTCACAATTAATGACCAAACATACAACAAAATATATTACCATATGATCACCCGAGAAAACCAATAAATGACCAAAGAGATATGACCAAAATGTTGGTCGTGTTATAAGATACTGTAAATTAGCTACTAATAGTCATATATATGCAAATTTTAGTCATCGTTTGAAACCAATTAATGACCGAAGAAATATGACTAAATTCTGGTCGTGTTATAAGATACTATAAATTAGCTACTAATAGTCGTATATATCCAAAATTTAGTCGTCATTTGTAATTGCGAATTTATCATTTGCAGTAGTCATTTATTCACTATATAAACGACTAATTTTGTAGTTTATATTCATTTCATTTATTTTAATTAATAATCCTTATAAATGACTAATTTAGTCGTATATTCATTTTATTTGTGTTCATCATTAATTAATATAAACTACTAATTTAATAGTTTTAAAATGATTTTTTGTTCCTTATTAATCAACATAAATTAATTTGTATGATTTAAAAAATGGCATACAATTTGCATGTTCATCTAATATGAAAACACAAATTTGCATATTTTAATTACAATACTAAACAATATCAAGTGCAACTATAAATAATTTCAATCACATAAATTATATTATATGAAATTTTAAAGTATTAAAATATGATTTTCCAACTTAATATTGGTTGGACTACAATTTACACATGAAATGGTGTTTCATCACTTCAAAACATTATCCTTCTATCTTCAAGGCATTGCAGGTGAATTCACCAACTCTGAAGACAAGACCATAAGTCTTTATATGTGTGTCTTATGTGGGATATTGGATCTAAGGGTATCACTAGACAAGTTCTCCTCTCTCTCTTTTTGCATTTGTTGCTCCAATGTTATTGCTCCCCTCTTTTTCCAATTCTTCCTTCTTACCATCAATATTGATTTCATTTTCTGAAAACAAAAGAAGATACAATGAATAGTATAAAACATGAAAGACAATGAACACTAGAATATAAACTAAATTAGACTATAAATATTTTATACGACATATACCTCAACATCAGTAATGTCAAAGCCATTTTTCCCCATACAAGTAAGAAACTCGAATAAATTTTCTTCATTGGGGTGATAATGACCACTATAACGTGGCCATATAACCTGTATAAACAACGAAAATAAAACGTCACCATTTATATAAAATAACACCTTAGTAACTTAGTATTCAACTTTCAAGGAAAGCTTAGGAAGAATCATGTCAACTAAGTTATATGCTAAAAATCTCAAGCTGTAGATTACTTGTCAAAACAAATAATCTAAGGTGTGATGTTTAATCCTTGTTGTTTTATTCACAATAACATTTAATTTTCTAACGCATGAACTTAGTAAAGTATATAAACAACATGTACTCAAATAACAATGTGAAATTAACTTTTTCTGATAGTCATGAAAATATTTTAACACAAAATAGCTATAAAGATTCCAATAAATATAGCGTAATACTGATTTCATCTTCAAGATTTGGCTGCTGTTTAAATGGACATGATGCTAAGTATTTTCAATTTCATAGTTAAAAGACAAAAAAATCAAAAGAAACGTCCAAAATATAAAAATCAAACAATAAAGAGAGGATATCATGGAATGGAAATTGCAATTATAAAACATTCATTTACCTGTCCACCGATGTCATGTCTGGCATTCCTAAAACATTTGCTTTCCCAAAATAACTATGAAGTGAAATATCACAACATTAAAAACCATAGGAATTCCTACTAGAAACATTTCCAATGTCTATGGCTTAGGTGTCTAAGCGATATCTAACAACGAATGAACCATATCCAAGACGTGATATGCATTGTCTCCCCATCCTTTTTCCAATCACACTTCCTGTAACCTGCCCACAACAAAAAAGTTGACGGTGAGAATTTTTTACATATTTAGTCAGAGCACAAGCTAAAAACTAACCAACCATTCACTTGTCAACATGAGAGAGCATAAATAACCACAAACTTGATCAGGAAAAACTATGAGCAATCTACCTTGAAATTTTCTTAATTACATATTTCTACTAATGTCGACTGGATACAAACATTGAATATTTTTCTTCTTGAGAAATCCCTCATAATCCCCTTGTTTCTTAGGCATGAAGCTTTCTAAATGAACTCCTGATTTGTTGTACAAAATAGATAATACATGCTCCCCTTCAGTCTCTTAATATATTCCAAAAAAGTTCCAAGAAATTCTACTGCATGACCATTTTCTAATAAGCTTCCTAGCTCTGTACCTCCATCCTTGATTTCCCTTGTTAGATCTTGAATAAAGAATATCCCTTCAACAACCAATTTTGCGAGAATCCTACCAAGGAACTCAGGATCCTTGGGCACATCAACAGTAGCATCCTCCAATGAAAATAGTACATTCTCCAACCAGAAACATCAAAATTACATATAGTTATAATTTATAATCACAAATGACCATAGAATATAGCAATCCTAAAATAAATTCAGACACGAATAAGAAAAAACACAAAATTTCACACTACCCTTCATTAAGGTGTCCTTGATTTAGCAAGAAAGGCTCAGACTTACATAAATGTGTAAGTATATTCCCTAGAAGATCAATTTCAACATATGTCCTGACAAAAGAATCTAATATCCAAAGCAAAACCATAGTTTAATGGAACAATGGTAATTTAAGGTCATCTACACAAAAGGTTTCCTCCTTCAAATCTCTCACATTCGATGGTATGTCATGCAAAATTAAGAAAGAGTCAGGGAAACTTGTCAACTTCTCCAAATGACATAATGAAAATGCATGGAAGCTTTGTAAAGGAATGCACCTATAATATTCTTTGGTTGCCACTTCAACCTTTTTGCTATGTTGAACCTCAATGAGTTGTGAAGTCAAAGTTCTTTGAGAAGAATGTTCTTACAGTTGAAATTCAACATTTTCAGTCTTCCCCCCTCTGTCACCTCATGAGTATGAATTCTTAAACTCTCTTATGTCATTATCCAAAAAAATTCTTTCATTGACATATTATTTTTCAAATAAAGGCTTTTCTGTAGCATAAGTACTTGTCAAAATTTCATCTCTCATACCAACTAGCATCCAGTCAGAATTGCAACTTGAAATCAGGCCTACACATGTTCGTCTATTACTCAGAAATGTGAATGGTGGAATAACTACTAGAGAACTCTTATAATATGGGAGAGGTTAAGCCCTCCCTCCTAATCCCTTTCCAAGACCTCCCTTAGGACCAAGATTCAAGTGGCCATCATCAGAAGCTCTGTGTGTTGAAAGGCTTGGCATAGACTAATTTTCAAATTGAGCCCTATCCACAGTCTGAGCATCTTGACTGGTGAATCCACGGTCACATGAACCCATATGCAGTTGTCGCCCTTTAATCCCACCCATATGTGGAAGTGAACCTTTCTGTGCACATGCCATGTATGGTGGCTTCGCAGGTCCTTTCACACCATGATCAAGTGGTGTCAGAAGTCTTAGACTTGAATGTCCCATATTGGCACCTAGAGAGCAGGATCCATGTCCATGTAATTCTTACATAGAATCTCGATGCACTTCCTCTATTTTCTTGGTGCCCTCAAATTTCCTCCTTTGTTGCCATCCATTCATCCTCAAATCAATCAGATCCTTCAACATGAACCTCAGCCTAGAGGGAAGCCCTTGGTTATTGGACATTTTTGTCATCCTATCGAAGTAAGCATCAATATGTTCCTTGGCCTTTGAATGGTCAATCATACGACCAATAGTTCTCATCATTTTGCACAAGGCTTCAACATTTTCCCCCTCTGGATGTTGAAATTCACCAATTAATTTCTTGATGCATGCATGCATAATCCTTTCCGTCATCATAATTTCTTTATAAAGCTCACCAATAAACCTTATATTTCCTAGCATTCACTATCATGTTGTAGCCTTGTTCTCTTGTCTTTCTTCTATTGAAAGGATTTTTTCACCATGATTTTCTGCTTTCTCAGCCTTTGCCTCTTCTCTTTCATCTTTTTCAAATTCTTCCTGACATTTGTTAAAAAGAACTGGGTTGAAAACAACCTTCTCAATATCTTCATAAAATTATGGTATTCCTGTAGCAAGATGAAAACATAATTTTGCATTCATTTCACATAAAGTCAACTCCAGCAAGGCTTTGTCAAATATTTGAGATATTATACCATGAAGACATGATGTAGATTCAATGTTCACTTCTTTGACCTGTTCAAAAAATATCTCAAATTTTCGGGGCGTTAATTTATTAAGGATGGATTTAATTTTTCTTTGTTTCAACTGATCCTCATTAGAAACCTTGCCCACTTCATATCAGTTCTTTGATATATGAATTGTGGGCAGAGAAGACCATGGAGGAGGAATCAAACCCTTTGGCGAACCAGAAGCACGCTGCCACCTATCAGCATCAGAATTATTTCTCACTAGTCCAACTTGTGGAAGTGTTTCTTGCACATAAGGCCCTCCAGGAAGGATGACATTCACACATTTATGTTCCATGGATATTTCTTTCAAATCCAATATTATAACCTTGGCAGGATTGAAACACAATAGAGGAACCACTGAGATCCGCATCCATTTGCATATCACAACCATCAGCAAAAACATCCACCGGATTGTCCCATCTATCATCATCCAAACTAGCCATATTTCTCCCACAATGTTCAAGTAGATAATTCCCACTCAGATACTTGTCAAGTCCTCTTGCAGTGCTTTCTAATGCATCAACCTCTCCTACATGACTTGCAAGTGCCTAGGAATTTTCAAGTAATTAAATAGTGTCTGGACAAATTTCAAAATGATTTGGTAGATCTTTGCACTAATCCTTAATCGCGAACAAAAAATCTCTGAAGTACTTTCTATCTCCTAAAAATTTAGTAACTAAAATAGCTACTTGATTCATAGAAGTTGAAAGCTCAGCTCCATCTTCCTAGTCATCCACTTCTTTCTAGACTTGCTTCTCAGGGTCTTTTGAATAAGTCTTACTCTTGACAACATCAGTTACTATTTTGGATGGTTCTAGAAAATTCACATCTTCATCCTCTTGAACCTTATAAGCATTATATAAATCTGTGTGGGAGCTGTAGCATTTTCCTTACTGAAAAAGTCTTTTTTCTTCTTCTTGTTGACAACTACTACCTTAGCAGCATCACTAATATTTGAAGCATTATTCTTTGCAGAAACATTGGAAGAACGTTTATTCTCCTTTTCTACCAATCTAGCTTCTAAATCCTGGTTGCCTTCACTTTCAAAAAGCAAAGATTATACCTGAAGTTGAGCAGAAATTTCACAAATATCATTGTTAGTGGTGGATACTTGACCCTTATCTTTTGTGTCAATTTCCTTCACATTGGCAGTTGCACATTCCCCAAGTACTTTAGCACTATCATGGTTAACCCTACCTTTTTTTCTATATCCCGAATATTTTTTTCATTCAAAAGATTTCTTGCTAGGCAGAAAACCTAGTTTTTCCTCCAAAATATCCATATGATCTTTAGGGAGCACTTCTATAGCTTCTTATTGTAATTCCCATTCAGACACCTTTCATGTACCTGCTGTTAACTACTCAGATACAACTAACACTTCACCCTTTTTCTCTTTCAGAAGATTTTGATCAACAACCACTATGCCATCGTCATGTGTAGCCAGTTGAGATGCCAATGTACGCTCATGCATTCCATTGATTTTTCTGTCCCCAGCATGAAAAATAGCTTTTTCTTTTCCAATGACAGAATTGGAAAAATAATTCAGCTCTTTGTTTATGTCAGCATCAGGTTAAATTGACAACTCATTTGGGGAATAAAAAATCACAACAATCCCATGCTCAGGATGGAGAAAATTTCCAAGATCTTGCTTCTCTCCAACTACAAAATTAACAAAATCATTGTTACAACTTTTTCTAGCATTATCGCTTGATGATTTAGAATGTTTATTCTTCACATTTCTAGGTTTTGAATCTGATTTAATGCCATACTCACTGCATTTTGGGTTCTTCAATGTTCCTACAAGAACATTATTGTTATCAAAATTCATATCTTATGCTGCTTTCTTTACTACTCCAGCATCCTTTGTAGAAAACTCTATAACTAGCCTAGAAGTTTCTACTTTTCCTTCATATCCCTCACGAGAGCTTCCCAGAGATGAATACTATCAGCAATGATCAATTCAATCATAGATTTTCAATCTTGTAAAGGTTTTAAGGCTCCCCTGGAAATATCCCTTTCGGTGATCTCATCTACAGATGATGAAACTCCTCATATCCTTAACGATGGAGTGTCCACAAAATTAACCATGTTTCCTAATGACTTCTTTGGCAATAGTATATTTTCACATTTTCTGGGATTGCTAAAGGAACCACAAGGATGGGTTGTAGAATCAGGCTCTCGCAGTGAAGAATGATAAATTGTTTCTATAGCTAGGTCAGAATTAGCCTCTCCATCAATAGCTTTAACTGTCTTCTGTAGGGTTGTCATTAAAGGAGTTGTTGAGGTAGATGATGAAGTTTGACTCAAAAGTAACTCCTTCACCTGCCTATTAGAACCACCAAGTTTAGACTCCTCTGCAACAACCCCTCCTTTTGACTCCCTTTCCATATTTGAAGAGCTTCCTACCAACGACACCTGTTGTTGCATCTGCTACTTTTTAGGCTTGTACTCAGATTTTGTCATCTTATATGAACATTCATTTGTTGAAAGACCTGCTTTTTTTTTTAAGATATATTTTTCTAATTTTCACTAGTATGGCGATATAATCTAGACTTAACTGCAAAAACTACAGAACAATTTGAAATCATACCATTAGAGATATCACATGTTGTCATAGCAGGCATGTTCACTCGTGACAGTTTAACTCCACCTGCTTTATCTATAGACAATACTTCAGATGGAGGACTGATGGAAAACTGTAAACTACAATTATCTTCATTGTTGACAAATGAAACTACAAGAGAACTTGATTGATTGCCAAGAGATTCTAGCAAGGATTTTGTCTTTCCATCCAGAACTTGAACTAGAGCCAGAGTTGTTTCTGGAGCCTATGGGAATGGTTTAAATATATCTAGCATCTCACTAGAATGTATCATAGCCAGTTTATTTTGTCCTATTAATGGGCATGAATCCTTTCATATGCCAGATTTTTTCTTTAAAGGTTGATGAAAAGTAGATTAAATGTTACCACATGACCCAGCTGTCATTGATGAGTAGAAATTCATTAGGCATGAACCACTTAAAGAAACAGAACCTGAAAGTGGATGTATATATGTAGGAAGTCCTGTTGATGGAGGAATGGAATATTTAATTGATGACACAACATTATTTTCTGTTGCACATCTGACTTCATACCTTTTGGACCAAACTTCAACTCTTCATGAGTCTCAGGGTGAGTGATTTTGACATCCATATTGGTCTGTTGGGGAATATACTGAGTTATTGGTCCGTTGGGGAATATACTGTTGGGGATTTATTTTTGGGTCATATTTTGTTCGGCTTTTGCACCTAAATTCCTCACAAAAAACCTCTCTACTACCATACCATTGAATTCCACATGTGTTTTTTTTTTACATTTACACATCATGATGCAACCCAGACTGATAATAGGTGTTGTACCGAAACCAAAATATGCTACACCAAGGAGAGAATTTATGACAACATATCTTCCTATTTTCAATTGTCCATATGTTTGTAGAATTTCCCAACCATACAAGTCGTTAGCCACCAATGTCTGATGAGTCTCTACTAGTCCAAGTTCCCAAGGCAGCCCAACATTTTTATTCATGTCCAACAAGATGCTCGAATACCACCATCATTTCCTAAAATCAATACATGATCTTCATGGCCCTTTACTACACCACTTGCTGTCACTCCAAATCCAGCTTCAGAGACCAAATTTATGCTAATTCAAGATCTTGGATTAGAATTATGCAGAAAAATCCATTAAAATAGTAGGATACGTCTTAATTACCTTCCATCACTGCAAGCCTCATATCTTGAACATGAAACCTTACAACATGCAAAGCCCCCCAACAGTTGGTTCAGAGCAAGGCAGATGGTTTTGACCAACTTTGGTTGACTCTTTAGTTGAAACCAATTTATATCATGTGTAAAACTCTCTTGATATGGATAAGGAATGAGTAAAATTTTGATTACCCCAACTATAAAAAGAACATGTTATACAAGGTTGACTGAAATAGTTAAAAGTTAAAACTTTGGTTTGAATTTAAAGAAATTCTCGTTGTTGGAGTCAAATCTATGAAAGTGAAGGATATACAAACATAGTGTTTGAGATAGATAAGAGTTGTCCTAGATAGAAAGAGGAATCCATGGCATGATGCTAGGAAATATGCCCCAATGCAGACATAGTATGATAGAAAAAAGCAGATATTTATTGAACTTCTTATGATTTTATGTGATAGATTATTTTCCCATATCCTCACAAACTATTCAGAAGATATCTTTGTTATGCATAAGTAACATATTCATGATTGAAAACAACTCTATATTTGTATTCCCAAGGTCTACTCCATTATAAAGGTTTTCATCGCAATCTATAGAGAAGAATGCCCATAAAATTATAAATATAAAGATTCAAAATGGAGGAGAATATGTATGGACATAGATAGTGTCAACATCCAAGCACAGGAAAAGGTAGAAGCACTAGAAGACAACTGATTTTCCAACTAAAACTCTAAACCTCCACGACTGGCAATAGCTTTCAAACTTTGTTTCATGAAACTGCACCACAGTGGGAATTTAATTTGATAGCAATGTAAAATCCCCCAAGGGCTAATCAATGTAATTTTTTAAAATATCCTATACGCACTAGTGCCTTCAACAATCTATTTCTTATGTCCAAGATAAGTAATACCATAATTTCCTCAAGAAGGATCCATTAAAATAGAACTCCTATTTTCAAGAAAGCATCTTCAACTTCGTAAAATTCCTCAGATAGGCTTAGTTTTATTATCATGGAAGGATTTGGATGTTCATAAAACAACTATAAATGGTGGGAAAGAAGAGCATCTACCACACTTCAATGTTTCAAATCCTATGCTATTGTCACTAAATTTTCTAACGACACACATTATAAAAAAAATAGGAATTACAAAAATTATTATCCCACAGGCCATGAGTAATGTCGATGGTGGGCCTGTGATCTAGGAACAAGCCAAATAACTGATGATGACCCCCTAGTTTCAGGATCTAGATGGAATAAAAGTAAGGGTAATTTTAGCTATCTAACTTATAATAAAACCTGATTTGTGGATGCAATGAAGTTTGAATTGATGAGCAGGCATTGTGCCTCACAGTGTCAAATTTGTATTGTACCATACAATATTGTGAGAGGTATATTCTCTTTTTTGATGCATGGGAACTCATTAATCTGAGCTCTATGTGTGTTATAACTAGTATGGATTCAGTCATTTCACTTAAACAAGCTAAGCTTACAGTGAGTTACCCAAGTTTCAATAATCATTGCCCTACCGGGGCTCTTTGGCCAAGTGTTTGAGGGGAAAGAAGGCAAGGACTCATAGCAACAAAGTTGAAACTTAGACAGACATGGATCCTAAGGACTTAGACACTTAATGACTTTCTTATTTTGTCAAAATTCCATTTCATAATTCCATTTCTGGGAGTATAATCTGATTGTATCAGTTTGGGTTGCTCGGTTGGGTTAGGAAAATTGGCACTCATGGACATCTGGGAAGGCTCCAGCATGAACGACCTGGGGACACATGCAAATTTATACTAGCCTGAATATTTTCCCTTGATTTCCTCATTGGAGAAGATAGGATATAAAATTGCTATAGATTTTGAATATATGACACAACCTCTTCTAGGCCTATTATCTAGGATTGAATATGCCTCTTGCATTTTCAAGCTCAAAGAGTTGGCATAACTAGTCATTTCCAATTTTACTAGGCATTTTTCTAGTTTCATGCCATTAGGTTCCAATTTTGAATCCCATGGGTGAGGTGTGCTATCCACTAGTTTACATTGTGGTTTGCACAAAAATTCCAGAATATGTAAATGAAGGAAATAAGGTTTTATGTATTTTCACAGTTGGTTGATCCCATGGAATTAACAAAGTAGCTCTGTTCATAAAAAATAGAGAAAATCAGTGAAAAATAATAAGGATTGTTTATTTGGAATATTTTAAGTATAATATCACATAAGACAGTAGTCAGATTCCAATTTCAAAGAGGACAACAACCATTGAAGGCACAACAAGTCTTAAATGTGCGGAAGAATTTGTCCTTTTGCAAAAAATTATACAAGGCAGGAGGGATATTACACCTGAATCTAGGACACACATAATTAGTTAGAAGTATTCAATAATTATTGCATACATATATCAGTGTGACTCAAGCAGTCCAAAAAACTATAAATGGTCGGCAAGAAGAGCATCTGACCCACTTCAATGTTTCAAATCCTATGCTATTGCCACTAAATTTTTCAATGGAACACATTATAAAAACAAATTAGAAATTACAAAAAGTATTCTCCCACAGGCAATGAGTAATGTCCATGGTGGGGCTATGATCTGGCTACAAGCCAAATAACTGATGATGATCCCCCAGGTTTAGGATCTAGATGGCATATGAGTAAGTGTAATTTTAGCTATCTAACTTATAATAAAACATAATTTTTAGATGCAATGAAGTTTGAGTCGATCAGAAAGTAGTGTTCCTCACATTGTCGACTATGTACTGTACCATACAGTATTGTGAGCGGTGTATCCTCTTCTTTCATGCATGGGAACTCATTACTATGAGATCTATGTGTGTTATAACTAGTATGGATTCAGTCATTTCACCTAATCAAGCTCAGCTTACAGTGAGTTACCCAAGTTTCAATAATCATTGCACTGCCAGGGCTCTTTGGCCAAGTATCCCAAGGGAAATAAGGGAAGGACTCATGGAAACACAATTGAAACTTAGACAGACATGGCTACTAAGGAATTAGACACTTAACAACTTTCATGTTTTCTCAGAATGCCATTTCATAATTCCATTTGTTGGAGGATAATCTCATTGAATCAGTTGGGGTTGTTGGGTTGGGTTAGGAAAAGTGGCTCTCATGGACATCTGGGAAGGCTCTAGCATGGATGGCTTGGGGACACATGAGTATTTATACTAGCCCTAAGTGTTTCCCTTTCTTTCCGCATTGGAGAAGATAGGATATGAAATTGTTATATCTTTTGAATAGATGACACAACCTCTTCTAGGCCTATTGTCGAAGATTGAATATGCCTCTTTCATTTTCAAGTTCAAATAGTTGGCATAATTGGTCATTTCTAATTTTACTAGGCATTTTACTAGTTTCATGCCATTATCTTCCAATTTTGAATCCCATGGGTGAGGCGTTCTATCCATTAGTTTATATTGGGGTTTGCACAAAAATTCCAGAATATGAAAATGAAGGAAATAAGGGTTCATGTATTTTCAGAGTTGGCTGATCCCATGGAGTTAACAAGGTAGATTTATTCATAAAAATAGAGAAAATCAGTGATAAATAATAGGGATTGATTATTTTGAATATTTTAAGTATGAGATCAAAGAAGAGAGTAGTCAAATTCAAATTTCAAAGAGGACAAAAATCATTGAAGGCACAACAAGTCTTAAATGTGTGGAAGAATTTGTCCTTTTACAAAAATTTGTACAAGGCAGGATGGACATTACACCTGACTCCAGGGCAAACATAATTAGTTAGAAGTATTCAATAATTTTTGCATACATATATCAGTGTCACTCAAGCAGTACAAACAACTATAAATGGTGGGCAAAAAGAGAATCTGACACACTAAAATGTTTCAAATTCTATGCTATTGTCACTAAATTTTCCAATGGGGCACATTATAAAAAAAAATTAGGAATTACAAAAATTATTCTCCTAGAGGCCATGAGTAATGTCCATGGTGGGGCTGTGATCTGGTAGCAAGCCAAATAACTGATGATGACCCCCCAAGTTCAGGATCTAGATGGCATACGAGTAAGGGAACTTTTAGTTATCTAACTTACAATAAAACCTGATTTGTAGATTCAATGAAGTTTGAATCGATCAGTAGGCAGTGTGCCTCAGTGTCAACTCTGTATTGTACCATACAGTGGTGTGAGGGGTATATCCTCTTCTATCATGCATGGGAACTCATTACTCTAAGCTCTGTGTGTGTTATAACTAGTATGGATTCAATCATTTCACTTAATCAAGCTTAGCTTACAGTGAGTTATCGAAGTTTCAATAATCATTGCACTGCTAGGGCTCTTTGGCCAAGTGTCCCAGGGGAAAGAAGGGAAGGACTCATGGAAACACAGTTCAAACTTAGACAGACATGGCTCGTAAGGACTTAGACACTTACTAGCTTTCTTATTTTGTCAGAATTCCATTTCATAATTCCATTTCTTGGAGGATAATATCATTGAATCAATTGGGGTTACTAGGTTGGGTTAGGAAAAGTGGCTCCCATGGACATCTGGGAAGGCTCCAGCATGGATGGCTCGGGGACACATGAATATTTATACTAGCCTTAAGCATTTCCCTTTCTTTCCTCATTGGAGAAGATATGATATAAAATTGTTATAGCTTTTGAATAGATGACACGTCCTCTTCTAGACCTATTGTCCAAGATTGAATATCCCTCTTTCATTTTCAAGCTCAAAGAGTTTGCATAACTGGTCATTTCCAACTTTACTATGCATTTTGCTATTTTCATGCCATTAGGTTCCAACTTTGAATCCCATGGGTGAGGCATTCTATCCACTAGTTTATATTGGAGTTTGGACAAAAGTTCCAGAATATGAAAATGAAGGAAATAAGGGTTCATGTATTTTCATAGTTGGCTGATCCCATGGAGTTAACAAGGTAGCTCTATTCATAAAAAATAGAGAAAATCAGTGACAAATAACAAGGATTGTTTATTTTTAATATTTTAAGTATGAGATAACAGAGGATAGTAATCAAATTCAAATTTCAAAGAGGACAAAAATCATTGAAGGCACAACAAGTCTTAAATGTGCGGAAGAATTTTTCCTTTTGAAAAAGTTTGTACAATACAGGAGGGATATTACACCTGAATCCAGGGCAGACAAAATTAGTTATAAGTATTCAATAATTTTTGCATACATATATCAGTGTCACTCAAGCAATCCAAACAACTATAAATGGTGGGCAAGAAGAGCATCTGACACACTTCAATGTTTCAAATCCTATGATATTGTAACTAAATTTTCCAACGGGGCATATTATAAAAAAAAAATAGGAATTACAAAAGGTATTGTCCCACAGGCCATGAGTGATGTCCATGGCGGGGCTATGATCTGGCAGCAAGACAAATAACTAATGATGACCCCTCAAGTTTTAAGGGTATAGGATCTAGATGGCATACAATTAAGGGTACTTTTAGCTATCTAACTTATAATACAACCTGATTTGTAGATGTAATAAAGTTTGAATCGATCAGCAGGAAGTGTGCCTCAGTGTCGACTCTGTACTTTACCATATAGTATTGTGAGGAGTATATCCTCTTCTGTCATGCATGGGAACTCATTACTCTGAGCTCTATGTGTGTTATAACTAGTATGGATTTAGTCATTTCACTTAATCAAGCTCAACTACAGTGAGTTACCCAGGTTTCAATAACCATTGCACTGCCAGGGCTCTTTGGCCAAGTGTCCCAGAGGAAAGAAGGGAAGGACTCATGGCAACACAGTTGAATAAATACCCTCATGTGGAGGGCTAATAAGTCCCACATTGGCAGTTGAGTTTCATGTAACATCAATATCAGCAATGACTTTATGTCCAATGGAGCAACATTCATCACATATACAAATGAATGCAAATATTTTCCACGCATCCTGTAGACCTTGTGTCTACTCAACTTAGTGTTCCTAAATTGATGTCATAAATTGTCAACCAGGGCTAGTAAACTGTTGAAGTGAAGTGCACTATATGTGCCTAGGTATCTTTTTCTCACTACGTTGTGTTTAGTGTTTTTCCAATGTTTTTGGTTTTGTATTTTTATTCTAAGAGGAAAAGAACTAAGTGTTGGTAAAGAGAAGTTTTTGGTCACACTAAAACAAAGCAAAACCTATTCTAAACTATGTATGGCACTTTAGAACAGAAAATGCAAAAATTTAACAAGAAAAATAACTCATAACATGAACTCAGTCCAATTCATTCATTAGAAATATGTTGGAATAACTTGAGAAAAGGATAAGTTTAATGCAATGAGGTTCTTCTAAGTAAACAACAATCTACAATATCACAGAGAAAATCTCATCCATGGCTAGAAATTTGTTGGAACACATTTGGAAAAGATATTCTGCAACATAGTGAGGAACTCTACTTCTAAATTAACATATGACACTGAAATTAATCCATTCTGCAACTCACATTGTCACTACTAAGCCTCATTCGAAAGTTAGAAATATTTAGGAATAGTTTTGGAAAAAGGCTATTTGTAAAATTATAAAAGATTACAGAACAGTCAAGGCCTTGAACTGATATCACTGATTCCTGTCCATATAATGATGTGTTGGAAGAGATTAATAACAAGAGTAGTTTGTAAATAATGAAGGCCTTGAAGTCTAATGGAAGAGAACTAGCATACAACTAACTAATGAAACTTGAAATACATTAAACAGAACTGAACAAGAATGCAATCAATTAACTTGAAATACAGTGAACAGGATTGAACTAAAGTGCCATTAACCTCCAGATTTTTACAACTAAACTAAAATGCAACTAATCACTGAAATACTACAGCTCTATCTCATTCGGTGTTAGTGATGTATAGGAACAATTCATAAGAGCAAGACTGGTTGTAACATTTGATGTCAGTGAGCATAAAGATATGAAGTTCAGAAAAAATGCAACTAGACTCTAAAACACCATAGCTATGTCTCATTCAGTGTTAGTGATATTTTGGAATAGTTCATAAGAACAAGATTGGTTGTAACATTTGATGTGAATGAGCATAAAAACATAAAGTTTAGAAAACTACTTGAATTAGGAATGAAACAAGGCTAAAGTTACTTATCTAAACAGTATGCACAGAGCTTCTCGGGCAGTAGGGGCCCTCTACCACTGGATTAGCATACAAATATCCTCAATATTTCCTTAGATCATGCAATGAGGTTGAATGTCTTTCATTAAAGGGAAAATTCTTCAGAAACAAAGTATTACGGACTTTTGAGATCTAACAACAAAACATCAATCTAGCTAACTATCTCTTGGTCTCCCGAGTCATTCTTATAAAAGAAATACATAAATAACCTTGAGAGGAAATAGGGATAAGTGTCTTTCCCAATTAAAATCAAATTAGAACTCTTGTGGAAGCCTCGTACTCTTGCTAGAGACATCTGTAGAGTCCTTGTCCTGATAGGAATCTTCTTCTTAGTTTTGATCTCTTCCATGTGCATAACGAACTATAGATTCTTGCTCAAAATTCGTAGAGAGAAAGAAATCATGGGGGAGTGTTGTGGAATTCAACCATATGAATTTTTCTTTGAAGTGACACATGTAACCTGTGAGAACATGAAGATAGCTGTAGAATAGGCGACTAGCTACAAAATGGCTGCATTCTGTAGCCGAGACTAGTAAAAAATTACTACAACAAAAAAACCATGAAAATATAGCAAGTCAGTCATTGTATACATTCCTAAAGTGACTTTAATTAATCCTATTGACCATTTAAGCCTGTAATTGATAAGGGACAAAGGAAATGAAGTGAAATTTGGTGAAAGAAAAGGACATCTTTGGGGCTCAACACCTTGAAACTTGCTAAGAGTGGATATAATATCGGGAAGCTCAGGCACACAACAGAGAAGTAACAAAGCATCTTTGATGTGCTAACTTCCAATTGAAATTGAATGAAGACAACTTTAATTAGAATTTTGAACCATAGGAGACAGACGAAAAGAATTTTGAACCAAAACAAATTGAAAATTTGGCTACAATTTACAAAGAAATTGATGTTTTTAAGTATTTCATGGTGTTTGTAACAGTGATAAGTGTCTTTGAGATTACAAAAATATTTTCTATGTCATCAAAAAATCAGTGTTTGTCTGCCAGTAAAAAGAGATAGAAATGAATTTATGTGAAAAGATAGAAAAAGAAAGTTCATTTATGGGAGAAACCAACAAAATGATCAATATGAGTGATTCATTATCATCCTCATATACATACAACTAGTTTATTAAGAAATATAAATGCTCTTCTTCTTGTTAAAAAGGCCTGAAGTTTTTTTTTTTTAATATATCAAAATGGGAAGTTTTCCCACTTGCAGCGAACTCCAGGCAAGATAGCATTCAACGAGAATGCAAAAGAGTACACCATAATTCCATAGCTAAATACCTTGGAAATATTTTTAAAGATGAAGTGCACATATAATCCTTGAGTACACATGAGTTCACTATCTTTTTCTATCATATTTCTCTCGACCACCATGGTCACCGAGAAGACAACCGCCCATTTACTACTTGACCCAAACCAAGCCTTATAGAACACTATATACCCATCTCCCATATTTGTACCCAAAATTCCCCTTAAAATGCACCCTATCTCCAATCCAATGACACCCAAACGATAAGACTCTTTTTTCTACTTAAATATAGTGTCTCCTAATTAAATACAGATGAAAGCAGTCCATCCCCAAAGCAATACCAATGGTTTTCATTTTCACGACAACTCTATGTTTAGAGGGTGCCACAGAGTTGATGGCCATACCAGTTGTTGGCACTTCCTACCAGCCCAAAAAGCACAGTCCAACCAATAGAACAAATCAAGTTCACAAAACCCACTATTAAAGACAAGGATCTCATGCCTATGGCTATAAGACAACCTCTAAAACTCAGTAATTGACAAGTGCTATTGGAATTACACTTAATCAGAGAAATAGTTGAAAATGCATTGGAAACCAATCCAGTTCCTTTGTTGTCCACAACATAATCTCTCACTGTCCTTCTGGATACCAAAGAGCTAGGGGAACCATCCATACTTAACCATCAAGTTAGTACAATATTGATTAATGTTTCTAAGGAATTTTTGTTGTATTTGTCTTTAATTAAGGAAGCAGCCTCATATTCTTTTACTAAAAACACTAACTGCCCTTGGCTACTCTGGTAAATGAAGTTAAACAAGATATCTAAACCCAATACCATCACTTCTCTATTTACTTGATCTTTAGACCTGAAACATCTGATTAGCAACATTATCCAGTCATCATCACTTGCTCCACTCATTGGAATGCAGATATAAGTTAGCTCTTTCCATATGAATTTTGGATCAATATCAAATATGTCAGAGACTGCAGGGGAATCCACCTCTGAGTCACCTCTGTCAATCTCCCATTCTACACATGTGACAGGCCCTGGTTGCACCCATGGCATTATTTTCTCAGGAAACACAAACATGGAAGTAGGAAAACGACATGAGACAATCATTCATAGCTCCAAATATTTTATGATCAAGCATGATTGTGGTCTCTTCCTCTGTCCAAGACACAATGCATCCACATATCCCTCCACATCCACAGACCTCTGGAGTATGTAGTGACTGCTACATAATTTAAAGGAAGGAACTGGAGTGAGATGGACTTCATAGCATGGGCATGGTAGATATATTTCATGAATTCCTTCATGAAAGGATGGGACATGTTTTTTGATATCATAACAACGTCAGGAGCATAATGTGTTCTCAATATAAACCCACTTATGCCTTCATTTTGGGGCCTCTTTTGGTGGCTAGAACATCTCTTTCACCGATATCTGAATCAATCCTTCCTCTTAATAGGCTTGTAATAAAAACTAATAAATTTCCCATGTAGGCGATTCCCTCTTAGAAAAACTAGCGGCTCCCCTTACAGCTTCACTAAATCTAGCCACTGCAGCAACCCAACCATGTTTATGATAACCAACATAATCATGCATTGAATTATTTCACAGTTGAATACCACCATTTCGAAAAACACTAGAGTGTGAAGTTTTTTGAACCTCTAAGAATAAAAAATCATTCATTAGTCAATCCATTTTTTTTGCCTCCTTGAGAATGCTAATTTTTTCCCTTAATGTTTAATTTTTCCTGTTATTAAATTCAATTACTTAAAAGGCTAGGGACAATTTTATCTGCTTTTTCAGTAGGAAAAGAAAGGCCTCACATACCAACTATTGGTAAAATTAACAAACCATGAAAGGTGGAGAAAATGACTCCTTGCAAGTGCTAATTGTTGCCCTTAATGTTTAGTTCTGATTGTTATTAAGAGAAATTACTTAAAATCTCAGGGACAATTGTATTTTCTTTTTGAGTAGGAAAATAAAGGCCTTACATACCAACTATTGGTAAAATGAACAAATCATGAAAGGTGGAGAAAATGAAGAAGGTGAAATTATCAATGTTCCAATTATGAGGAAGGTGAAATGCTCCAATGTATTATCAATTATGTTTTGGTCCTTCTATGCTTGTTCAACGCTCTTATATCTCTTTTTCTAGTCCTCTCTAGCCCTACAATCTTCTTCTTAGAAAGTAGTTGAGTTCAAAGTCAAGAACTCATAACTTTTCAAAATCTACAATTTTAATGCCCAGTAATTTTTTCACACTTAACTTATTCTTGCAAGATACATGTAAGTCCACATACCACCAGAATAAAGCATATCTTCACCATATGTGGCGATAGAATCTTTTACAATTTGACCAAAAATATTTTTACAACTTGATACAATAGAAAAGATATTTTTGGATATGCCTGAACTTTTGTCCTCCACATAACATATTTTTTTTTCATTTATATAGCTGCTATTACTTTCCAAAACTATGTTATTTTCCGCATGACATGGGTAATTATTTGATGTCAATGCATTCAATTTTGGTTCATAAACATTATATTTTGAGAAAATTCCAAAATGATGACACCCTAATCATAAGTGTAGAGCTAAAATTGAACAAAGAAATATGGATGAAAGAAGTCCATGTTATTAGAGAAAGCAGAAGCTAGGCACCAAATAGGATAATTTTAACAGTGTCTAAAAAATGACGACAAAGTAGGTTAATGGCACTAAGAGTTACATCTAAAGTAATCATTGTGGGACTTAAAAATGCATAATAAATGGCTGACTATAATTAAAGGAGGTAAATAGTAGACTCTATTCCAAAAGGAGTAAATTGGAATCTACATACAAGGTAATCATGAACTTTTGAAATTCTTATATAAGATAATATAATGTTACTAATGTCGAACAAATGAAAACAAACATAGGGAAATGGGAATGAAGAGTAAAACTAGCATGAATACAATGTGGCAGTGCTAGTGCAACTCCTATAAAGTATCAAAAATAATACAAAGAAAGAAAACAACATAAGTATAACATAAGAACATATGTATAGTATACAAAATACATGTGGGAACCAAGAAAGAGATCAACCTTTAGATATCTATATGAATTTTGAAATGATGCAACATTTACACCTAAGATTATTGTTTTTGAAAAGGATATCATGTGCAACATGGTATTTCCACAAGTCTCGATCTAAGTAGAGATTGTTGAGATGAAATGACCGGATTGATTTGCCAATATTTTTCTAGTCTACTACTTGGAACCAATGGCCATGGATTGTTCTAGGATAACCTAAATATGTTCCTCAAACCAAAACTAAATCCTATAATGGTTTCTAAATTATCTGAAGACCCTGGTTAGAAAACCCTAATTGGAAAAATGGTGGCGCGGTAACCTAATAAAGTACATTATATGATTACATGAGCAGAACAAGGTCTTTAAAACAAATTTTTTTCTAAATAGACAATCATGAACACTCCTTTCAAGTGATATGTATGAATTGTAGAAACTCGTTCCCATGGAAACTTACACCACTAACCATTCCTTTATCTACCATGCTATCATTTATAGACCAAGAAAAAAACCATAGAAAACATAAGATGCAATTTAATAAGTAAAAACAGCCACGATTAACTTTTTATTAACTACATAAATTATGGTTGTAATTCCTCATCCCTCAATCTTTGGATTCTCCTTGAAACCGAGTCAACTGTCTCAATGGAAATCGTGACTCTTGAGTGAAGATCTTATATTGTATCCCTTTTCTTTTCAATCACTTCAAAACATGCTCAGTTGGATTCTTGGTGGCTTAGTTGAAGACACTTATTTTCATACACTCTCCTTACACATATCTTGCCTGAAAAATAAAGTGTTAACAAACATGACAGTAGAATGCGGAAAGCATGCATCATCTATCCTGAGAGAGAAATTTAAGCATCTACACTATAATTCTTAAGACCTTCACAAAGGTTGTACACAAAAAAATATTTTCACTCATAAAAACCAAATATTACAAAACTGGTGTAGAAATCTTATTAGAGAAACCAAAAAGTTACAAGATAAAGGCATGTTGCATAATACCCAAAAGCTTACAAGATGCATGAGTCTTTGCCTTCTACAGAGCTAATCCATCATAGTTTGTGCATGAGCTAGCATTACAATATTTCCAAAATTATTTCCTCTAAGAATATAAAAGGCTTTCGCTTAAAGTATTCAAACACCATACTAGTAAATTAATTCTAGTGACCATTGTTGGATCAATTGATGAGCAACTATATGAGGCCTTAAGAGTTGTTTGGAGGAGCCTAACAAGGACTGTTAGGCAGCCCTAACTAGATAGCCAAGGTGAAAATAGGCACATTAGTCCAAAAGTAAAGAAAGGTAAGTTTTGTGGTGTTTTAAAGGATCAGTTTGGATCAATATACATTGATGATTGTTGTGAGCCATTTTTTGGAGTTGCCTTGGGCATGAAGGAACTCCAACTAGGAGAAGATCCCGCTATGGAGTGATGTAGGTGTCTTAGTGTGGAAAAAATTTTTGTAGCCTTTGGAAGCCGAGGAGGTAGGGTTGACATGGCATGTTAGAAGCCCTAACCAGTGGAAAATTTCCATAGTGAAGATTGGCTCCTACATTTGTGCAATAGCTCGTCTATTGTAGAGAAAAGGGAAGATTGGTGAAGTCTATTTGTAGCCATGTGTAAGGGTATACTAGGTGTAAGGATGCCCTAACTAGGTGAAAATGCTACAACATGGACTTGGTCACTCATGGAATATTGGATGGCATCATGAGAGTGAACCATGTGTGAACGTGGATTGGGCATTTAGTGTCTGTTGGAGGACATCGTGATAGTGTCCATGTTGGAACCCAGTGTGCAACACCTTGATGGAAAAAATTAGTTTCTAGAGATGCAGCTATTGAAGCTCAAGGTTCTAATCAGCCAGGAGTAGTTTGTAGATACCGAGACTTATGTTTGGAGAAGTAATTCTACAACAGATGATGAGTAGTCTTCCTAGCCCTTGTTCATTGTGGGAGATGGACATCTTGTAGTGATAGGTGGAAGCCCTTCATTCCCTATGTTGGTATTCATTGGAGTAGCGCAGGAATACCATAGTGGGTTGAAGTCCTTAAGTAGTTGAGGAGAAGACATGGGAAAATTGAGAGTTATGAACAACTTGACATGAGTCTCGATGTGTTATTCCCTTGATGGACTAAGGAAAAACTAGTTAGTATATTGACAAATGAGTTTCAGTGGCTAGATGGAATTGGAGCATTGATAGAGGCAAGAGTTGTAGATATGAATCTGAAGGAAAAGGCAGGTATAGGGTACAAATGAGAGGAGTTGTGAGACAATCTACAGCCAAATGGTCAGAGCATATTATTTCGTATCTTGTACTAGTGGATTTATGAGGGTCATTATCCCAGGTATAGGAGCCATAGACTGTTGTATTATATGTTGTTTAATATAATGAAGTTGGGTTGAAAATTTGTAAAAAGTTATATATATTTTGTGCATATGTGATCTACTGTTGTTTATATTCTGCTGTGCAAATTAGTTATGTTTAGATTCTTGGTTTGGTAGTGTTAGATATTTTTAAGACTCTACCCTAGACCCAAGGTCGTGGAAAATCAACAAATTCAACAGTTTTTGGCCAAAACCGATGGATCTCTTTCATTGGATCTTCACAACTTGGAAAATAAATTGTGAGATCCACCTCTGCTCCAAAGGATTCTTCATAGTAAATTTTGCATCATCGAAGGAACAAGAATATATTTTGTAAGAAGGCCCATGGTTTTGGGGATCTACAGGAATTGTTACGATCTCTTTCATTGGATCTTCACAACTTGGAAAATAAATTGTGAGATCCACCTCTGCTCCAAAGGATTCTTCATAGTAAATTTTGCATCATCGAAGGAACAAGAATATATTTTGTAAGAAGGCCCATGGTTTTGGGGATCTACAGGAATTGTTACCCCATGGTTCCTATATTTTGATGCAAACACAATGGTAGTCTCAAGAATGTCAGTGTAGGTCAGGCTGCATAATATTCCCCTACACTTTTGGCATCATAAGTACTGGAAGGCATTCAGAACCTCTTAGGGTGATACATAAAGACAAATACACAAAGACTTAAAGAGGGATCTACAGTTTTGCTATAATTTGTGTGGAGGTGGACCTCAACAAAGGACTACTAGATCACATCCTTTTGACACACAACAAGCAGTGTTCGACATAGTTCCTTGATTTTGAGAACACGACCTTCAAATTTTAAATATTTCAACAGATGGGTCATCTTCAAAATACATGTATTGATGCCAAGAAATAGCCACAAAGGAAGAAGAAACCCAAAAAAAAACCCAAAGGATAGAAATTTCCACTTCATGTGCCCGAGGATGAAGAGGAGGAAGAAGAAACAGATCCCTTTACCAATGAAGAAGTCTAGAATCCATAAGAAAGTCTAGAAAAGGAGGAATCAAACCATGAAGCATCAGAATACCCACACCCAACAGTGCAGCCAAAGAGGATTCCAAAAGAAAAGGAGCTAGGGGCTACCAAACGTCACCATGCATCTAAAAGCTCGAACTCAGATAAGGAAAATAAAAGAAAAGATGTAGAGAACCAGCTGACACTTGTATCAACCACCCCATCCCAAAGATAATGGTAGAAAGTAGAAAAGAAGAAATGGAGAAAACGATAGCTTGTTTCTCTTCATATTAAAGTAGTTTATTTAATGGCTCTATGATCACCAGTCTTGACTAGCTTGATGGAATGATTTGCAAGCATCTAAAACATGTAATTTCATTTTCATTAATAAAATTACAATTTTTCCTGGGGAAAAAAATGTATGCCAAGAATTGCATACTAGATAGAAGGTGAAATTCATAGCTTGTCAATCCTAGGGGCAAGGGTTACAACATGATTCACTATACCATAATTTTTTGCTATGCATACTGCACCAAATTGTTTAGCCATATGCCACAAAGGGTGAAGATGCAGCTACACTTCTTGAACTGGACAAACCCTATTGAAAACCACTTTACAATTTCTAAAAACTTTTTGTTGTTCAACTGCAAGAAATTGCCAAAAATCCACTTCATGCAAGTTTAAGAAAAAATTATGGTTAATTTTCTCAATCACCTATGTTTGAATTGAAGGGTATATGTGTTAGAAAAGCAACCGTACAATGAAAACTATAGAAATTTCTCTAAATTTTGAGGTGTCACAAACACATTGTGTGTTAGAGATTATTTTTTAGCATCTCACTGCTAAAGAAGATGCCAGTGTTCCATCCTCTAGGTTCTCATCAATGTCTATTTCTAATAGTGACAACCCTAGAAATCCAAATTGGCACCTACTATAGGGAGAACACATGTATTTATACATGGTAGTCTTTCAATTTTAGGAACAATAACAAATATCTTTAACCACAACTTTTGAAAGAAAAAAATTAACAATTGCAAGGTATTGGTTGGACACTAAAAAATAATTGAAATGAACTTACCTTTCGACCAAAATTAAATTATATCTATGATCAAGTCAAACCCTTGCAGAATCATCAATAATGTAGGTTTTAACCCTGTACAGAAATTATCTGCAAACAAATCTTAAAAATAGAAAATAAACAATATCAAGAGCATAAAACATAAAACATATATACACAGATATTTTCCCCTAAATCCCAATTCAGGACGACCAACTTGATTTTTCATTATATTCCTTTTAGTTTTACAACACATATATATACATGTCGAAGCATACATAAACCCCAATCCATTAACCCTGGATTAGAACATAACCATAGTTCCCTTGACTGGATCTACAAAATACTAGGGGCCGAAAACCATCATGCCCCAAAACCATGTGTGAACCCATGCACAAAACAATGGGTGGGTCCGCCCATTGGAAAATAAGGCCCAACAAATTTTTCCTGGGGCACTGCCCCGGACCTAAACAGGGGGGGCTGCCGCCCACTTGTGACCCCCTTGCTATGCCCGGCACAACATACAGGGGAGGCTATCACCCCCCCCCCGCACGTGACTAGTCATGGAAAGAATATAACAAAAACCCAATATTCTCCCACTTGTTGTTTTCTTTCTGTAGGGGACCATAGGAGAGCTGAGTCATTAGCCTAGCTTTGCAACACCCATTATTTCTCTACACCAAGAGAACTTCTGAGTGCTCACAGACTTCATTAATGCATCTGCAACATTCTTCAAAGTGTCCACCTATACCAGCAACACCCCTTTAGCCTCAACCATATATCTCATAAGGTGATATTGAACATCAATGTGCTTTGTCTTTGAATGATAAGCAAGGGTGTTAGCCAAGAAAATTGCACTTTGGCTCTCATAGTCTATCCTTATAGATTGCTGCACCAACCCCATACTTGAACACAATCTCTGCAACCAAACTGCTTCCTTGCTTGCATGAGTGGCTACCATATATTCTGCCTCCGTAGTTGAAAGAGCCACTATAGATTGTCTTTTACTCATCTAACTGACTGCACCTCCAAATAGGCCAAACACATACCCACTTGTAGATATTCTTTGGTCCAGATCTCTAGCCCAGTCTGCATCAACAAAACCATGAATATCCAACACTCTTTCCAATCCTGGTCTTCCCTAGTAGAACAAGCCATAATCACTAGTGCCATGCAAATATCTGAAAACCCGCTTCACTGCTATCCAATGCTCCTTCCCTGGGTTTGACATAAACCTGCTCAATACTCCTACTACATGTGCAATGTCTGGTATAGTACAGACTATTGCATACACCAGGCTACCCACTGCACTTTCATAAGGAGCACGGGACATATCCTCTTCTTCTTCTTGTGTCTTAGGACACTATTCAGCAGATAGCTTTACACCTACAAAAATCATAAAATTCACTGGCTTACTATCCTGCATATTGAACCTCTGTAATATAGTGTCGACATACTTCTATGGTTTAACCAGAGCTTCCTCTTTGCCCAATGTCTCTTAATTTCCATGCCCAAATTATAGTTTACAACACCAATATCCTTCATGTCGAATTTGGAGAATAGTTGGGTCTTCAAATCTTGGATAATTTCTTTGTCATTTCCAATCAACAAAATATCATCCACATATAAGACCAAATAAATAACATGGTCACCAATTAATTTAAAATAAACATAGTGATCCTCATTGCTTCTGGTGAAGCCAAGTCCCTGTATATAGGTATCAAATTTATGATACCACATCCTTGGTGACTATTTAACCCATACAGAGACTTCGTTAACCTGCATACCAATTATTTCTTCCCCTTCACCATAAAGCCTTCAAATTGTTTCATGTAGATCTCCTCCTCTAGATCCCTGTGAAGAAACATTTTATTCACATCCATATGTTCTACCTCAAAGTCAAATGTAGCAGTAACAGATAAAAGTAATCTAATAGAAGTAACTTTGGCAACAGGAGAAAAAATATCACCAAAATCAATTCCCGACACCTAGGAATAAGCTTTTGCTACCAATCGAGCTTTGTATTTCTCCACCTTGCCTTCTACATTCATCTTCTTCTTAAACACCCATTTTCTCCCGATGGGCTTCCTTCCAGCTGACAACTCCACTAGATCCCATGCCTCATTTTTATGCAAGGATTCCATTTCATCAACCATGGCCTCCTTCCAGAGTTTTCCATCCTCTAAATCTACTTCCTCCCTAACATTTATGGGATCATTATCAATTATAGCTAAAGAAAAATTTGAACAGAAAGCCGATGGACTATACCTTTCTGGTTGTCTTCTTTCTTGAACTTATCTTCTCACAGTTGGAGCTTGTGGCTCTTCCTCTTCTGGGTCTTCTTCTGTTGTAGAGTGTGATTCATCCTCCTTTAGCTCAAACACTATCTTCTTAGGTTCCTTTGGTAGGACTTCATGTTTAAAAATATCTTTCACCTCTCTAAACACCACATCTCAGTTGTACACAACCTTTCTTGTTTCCAAGTTCCAAAGCTTGTAACCCTTTAAACCATCCTTATACATAAGAAAGATGCACCTTTCAGATTTATTATCCAACTTGGTCCTTTTCTCCTTTGTAACATGTACATATGCATCACATCCAAATACCCTCAGATGTGAAAGAGAGGGTTTATTACCCGTCCATGCCTCATGTGAGTCTTATCCTCCAACGTTGATGAAGGTGATCTATTAACCAAGTAGGATGTAGTATCCACTGCCTCTGCCCAGAATTCTTGTCCTAACCCGGTACCTCTGAGCATGCTTCTTGCTTTTTCCACCAGCGTTCTGTTTATTCTTTCTACAACTTTGTTTTGCTAAGGTGTGTATGGAGTAGTCTTATGTCATGATATACCACACTTCTTATAGAACTCTTCAAATTCCTTCTTGCAGAACTCCCGACCATTATCTGTCCTTAGCACCTTTATCTTCTTCTCTGTCGAGTTTTCCACCAGAGCCTTAAATTCTTTAAATCTGTTAAAGACTTTAGATTTCTTCCTCTAGAAATATATCCATGTATTCCTTGAGAAGTCTTCTATGAATGAAACATAGTACACAAAATTATCGAGTGATGGAACTGACACAAGTCCAAACACATCACTGTGCAGAAGCTCTAATATCTTGTTTACCCTATTCGCATTAGAAGGAAAAATCTCCTGATTCTTCCCATATACACAATTTTCACAGAAATCGAAATCCAGATATCTATTAGACATACCTTCTACCATACCATTTCCATGCTGTATCCAAAGGCCCTTCTCTCCAATATGTCCAAGCCTTTTATGCCATAGCATGGTTTTTTCTCCAGAGACCGCTAGGCTTTCCGCTCCACTTTCAGGAACCATAGGGTTGTTTCACCCATCAATAATAGTGCTTCCCTGAATCTTGTACATAGTTCCAATCTGAACTCGCCGCATTAATACCAGTGCTCCCCGAACCATCTTACAAGTATCTTTCTTGAACACTATTTTTACACCTGCATCATTCATCTCGCTTAAAGAAATCAGATTTCTGGGCAATGTGGGAATGTGCAGAACACCAGGAAGTGTTCTAATCCTTCCACCTTACAACTTCAGCTTGAATTTTCCACGTCCGACGATTCTGGCCTTCCTATTATCACCTAAGAAGACATCACTGCCATCATATTTCTCATACTCGCAGAACCACTCCCTATGAGGAGTGAAGTGAAAGGATGCACCCGAGTCAATCAACCATGACTCATGATCTACATGTGTATTTGAAGAAGAAGCCAAATACACATCCCCACCTTCATCTGAGGTGGTTTTTGCCTTTGCAGAAGGAGCATCATCAGATCCCTTTCATTTCTCAAGAGCTTTAGATCTGCAGTCCTTTTTGTAGTGCCCTTCCTTTCCTCATTTCCATCACACCTTTACAAACCTTCCAGGAGATTTATATCTCCCTCTATATTTAGATCTCCCACTCGAAACCTTATTCTTGTTTCTGTTTTGGGACCTTCCTCATACATATAAGGCACCTCCATTCTGGCCCTCCATATTTCTCCGTCTCATTTCCTCCAACAGCAAGGCTGAGACAATGTCAACAAAATTCAAGGTAGTGGTATGCTACCTATTGCAATAACCAGAATGTCCCATGAATCTGGTAGAGAACACAATAAAGTAATGCACTTATATTCATCTGATATTTTAATATCAACAGATGACAGCTGGCTTACCATAGTATTGAAGGCATTTAGATGCTCTATCACCGAGTCTCCATCCTTCATCCTCAGGCTATACAGCTTTTTCCACAGGAACAATTTATTCACCAAAGACTTAGATTGGCACAAAGTCCCAAGTTTTTCCCACAAGGTCTTCTCCGTAGCTTCCCCAGATACATTCAACAATATTGAATTTGAGACACACAACCATATTGTGCTCTTTTCCTTCCGATCCAACTTCTTCTAGTCTTCATCTGACATTTCCGTTGGTTTAGTAACCAAATCTACTGTGATCCACTGATATTTATCCACCAGTAGATCCTCCATCTTCAGCTTCCACAACTCAAAACTCTGACAATTAAATTTCTCGATCTCTATCTTCCTGCTGCTCACCATCTTCTTTCACCGCAAGAATTGATCTCGCGGATCTCCCATTGAACAGGGTCTACCTCAGGCCCGAGCAAAAAACCCTCAGCAAAAAAGGCGTCCCATTGAAGCTGAAACAACTCTGATACCAAATGTAGGTGTTAACCCTGTACAAAAATTATCTGCAAACAAATATTAAAAACATAAAATAAATAATAGCGAGAAAATAAAACATGAAATAGATATACACAGAGATTTTCCCTTGGATCCCAATTCGAGACGACCAACTTTATTTTTCATTATATTCCTTTTAGTGTTACAACACATATATATACATGCCTAAGCATACTTAAACCCCAATCCATTAACCGTGGATTAGAACATAACCGTAGTTCCCTTGACCGGATATACAAAATACTAGGGGCAGAAAACCATCATGCCCAAAAGCATGTGCAAACCCATGCACAAAACCATGGGTGGGTCTGCCCACTGGAAAATAAGGCCCAATTTTTTTTCTCAGGGAGCTACCCCAGACCTCGACAGGGGGGGTTGTCGCTCCCCTGCGAACCCCCTGCTACGCCCGATGCAACGTACACAGGGGGCTATTGTCCCCCCCGCGCTTGAATAGTACTAGAAAGAATATAATAGAAACCCAAAATATAATTACTACTAAATATTCCATTCCAAAAACACCATCTAGATATTTACTTTTAGGTGGCCTATCATCTCTATCTAGATCAACCTCATCACCCTTCAAAATAACACATTATGCAAATAAATTTGATGTGGGATCAAGTACTTTGGCCATATTTGTGGCATAAACTTTGTTGCATATTGTATAAACATGTCGTTCATTCAAATTTCTTTCCTTCAACATAAAATATCAAAGAATGAAGTAATAGATTCATCTATTAGCATACACAAGTTTTAAATTCCACATTGTAAATAGAATGTTTCCTATAAGAACTACAGTTTACAAGGATATTAATAGTTCAACCCAAATTATACTAACCTTGTCCAAAACATTTCTGATGCTAGGACAAAATTTAGTCCACATTCCTATATAAGGAAAACAAAAATATGATGTTGAGGTTTCTCTTGGTCTTGCTCTTGCTTCCTTAGCGTTTCCTTGTGCACATGATTTATTACAAAAATTTGTTGGAAAAAAATAATCATGAATTAGAAACATTTATATACTCACATTATCATGAATCATTTTATTTACTTCATATCCCTCTTTGCCTAGGAATCACCAAAATTATAACAAGATGGTTTATATTTTTATGAAACCTTATTTGAATTTAGAAGTGTGTGATCATGGTCCAAAACAAAGAAACATATGGGGAAATGCATGCTAGGTACTCCATCTTTCCACTAATTTATCCATTATCTGGTGCTCTGTGATCTTCTATAACAGCTAGGGCCTCACTAGGAATGCACATGTACGGTTTGATGTGTTATAAAGAAACAATGTAGTTTGCAAGAGTAAATTGGTTTTGTATACTTTCAACAAATGATCTATTTAATGATAGACCATAAGAGAAGGCCATCCCAATGAAACTTTCACTTGTTCAAATTTTTAGGAATGATAATCTTATACATAAAAACATTCAGCAATACAAGAAATCACCAACAGTTGACATTTAATTTCATTTTTCATACCAAGATTGAAGTTTCCCAATGGGAGTAGAACCATAACAAGAGCAGAGGATGAAATAAGAGTTGCATTTAACACCTCTAGACATTGAATCAACCATTCAATGGCTCAGAAGCTATAGAAAAAGGGGCTCAATTTTTTTTCAATAATGTCTAAGTTCTTCTTCAATAACTGATCCTCGACCTTGAAAGCCCTAATGGCCATTGCTCTTACTATGGAAATGACAAAATGATTTGTAATGGGTGATTTCATTGTACCATTTAGTCTCATTATTTCTTTAGCAAAATCAAAATAGTCTTCTCAAATTCCATTATGTTGTCTCTTGAACTGTGCATCATAGGCATGCCATTGCCCTCATTCTTCCCGCCACTCTCCATAGAGGTAGTGAGTTGAACCTTCCTCAAATTTTTTAATGTGATTGCGGCTTCATAAGGCATGAAGCAGGGCATGGGTTCATCAATTATTTTTTAGAAGAAAAATAGTCTTCTCAAATACCTCTGCATCGTCTCCTAGATTGTGCATCATCAACATGCCATTGCTCTCATTCTTCCCACCACTCTCCATAGAGATATTAGGTTGAACCTTCCTCCTAAATTTTTTTAATGTGATTACGACTTCATAAGGCACGAATTAGGGCGCTAGTTTTGAAAGGTATTAGACTCTTTGTGTGATGGTGCAATTGTGGCTTCATAAGGCACAAATTAGGGCACCTATTTTGAAATCTGTTAAACTCACTGTGTGATGGTGAGATTGCTGCTTAAGGTGGGAATTGAGGCTCCAATTTTGAATCTATTAAACTCTCTAGTGGCTTTGAAAAATAATATTGACTGTCTTTATTTGTCCTATTTTCAAAAATGTTTATCATTTATTGTTTTCTTGAACAAAAATTAAATGTGTATTTTAATTTTGAGTGACGCGGAAAATTAAAATTTATATTTGTAAAGAGAGACAATCAATTTAGATATATAAGGAAGGGTAAAATTTATAGTAGAAAAAAATCCATGATAAGGGTTTTTTCAAAGAATTTTGTGGAGAAATTTTGATAAGAGGGGTAATAAATTAGGGTAAAAACATTATTAAGGGAAAAAGAGTAATAGGTTGCTTGGTTTAATTGGTTATTATTAGTGTTATAATATTTGTTTAGTATTTAATTCCTTTATCTAGGTTCAAATTCTTGATAAGACATTTTTCCCATCTTTATAACACTTGAAAGGTAGAAGCCTTGAAGGAGTAAGACCACCTCACAAGTGTATGTCAAAACATTTTGACCATTCTTAATAAATCACAAGCTATTAATATACACTATCAAAATATCAGATATAATTTTGGGTTATAGTGGCAATCATTCCATTTCATCTCAATTGTACCTGGAAAACCACTTTTATTAATTACCATATTTTGGTTTCTCTATAAAATTTTCCTAGAAGTGAAAAAGAACATGACTTTCAATCTAGAATGGTAGTTACCCCAAGCAATGTGACCACCCCACAAGTGTATTTATATATTTCTTGACCCTCATTAAATTGTATGTTATTATTATGGACTTGCAACATATTGACTATACTCTTGGGTTACAATGGAAATCATTTCAGTTCATCTCAAGTGTATCTCAAGTCACTCTAATGAGTTGTCGATCTCAAGATTCTCCATAAATTTTTCCTTGAAATAAAAAAGAGCATGTATTTCAATATTAATTGGATGAAATACATATCCTCCTCGCGAATATTTTCTTAAATTCATTAAGTAAGGGTTGATAACTATATTCTTAGTTTCATTGGCTTCATCAAAGAATTAACATTTTATTCATCAACTGTTGACTATGAGAGGATGAGTTCTAGTGTGAACTATTACGTGTGTGTTAATTTTATTTTTTCAATTGTAGTTTTAACCTCCATGATTAATTTGGTTTAAGTTCTCTAGGCATTCATCAATCACCTAGTCGGTGCCATGTGCACCAGTAGAAAATGATGAAATTAGTGACTAGGTGACTAAAAAAGTTAGTCACCGCAATTATTTCAAGTGAATTACTACTAAATTTGAACAATTTTAAGTGACCAAACTAAAAATGAGTAACTTAAATGACTAAATGACTAATTAGTCATTTAATTTAGTCACTTTTAGTTTACTCACTTATTATCTAGTCATATATTTTATCCATAGACTAAATTATTCATTTAAGTTAGTCATTTTTAGTTCGGTCACTTAAAATTGCTCGAATTTAGTAGTAATTCACTTGAAATAATTGCGGTGACTAACCTTTTGAGTCACCTAGTCACTAATTTCATCATTTTTTACTAGTGTGCTTACAAGTTGTCAGTATACATTGATATGGTTTTTTTCATGCATGAGGTCATGGTATCTGTAGTCGATATGGTGATGTATTGACGATTAGAATCTAGATAGAATGATGTCTATGTGTTAAATATTCATAAAAATATTTGTTATATGTCTATATGTTGTTATGATTATTTATATACATGTATTATGTTGATTGGTTTATCTTGCAGATGAGATATCTTCCCCAAATTATGTTAAGGTGTGTTGATTTATTGTGATTTGGTTTAGATGACATAGCATTCCTTGCAGGAAAGAGATCAAATACGACTAGAAATATGATAGAATACATAGATTATCCCTATGAATCAGATGAGAATTGTAGTGTTGGGCACTCTTTCAATTTATCAGACACATTGAGAAGCTTTAAGGAAGAAATAATAATTTGTATAGATTACAATGACAAACTCACGCAAGCATAAGAAAAACAAGCAAATATCAATGCAGTAATCCTTCAGAGTTTTCTAGAATTGTGATGACAGTGGCCACTTCGTATTGGCCATGGGCAAGATTAAAAAATAATGGGGAATATTCCAGTAGGTCCCATGGTGGTCACATGTAAGATAGAGATGACACATTGAGAGATGAGATACTGTTGGGTACTCCAGATATGAGAGGTGATGGATGCAGGTACTATTCTAGTTTTGGTTATAACAACCATTAAGATCATCATTGTTATCATACTTATAGGGGGAGTGATATGGGATACTTTCTAGATGAGTTCAAGAAATTAAATCCACCTACTTTTAATGGAGATTTGAATAATCCATAAGATGCAAAGGCTAGGATACTTGGGATAAAGAAGTTCTTTGAGTTTCATAATTACATAGATAATATGAAGGCCAGAGTAGCAATCTTCAACCTCAGATTTAATGCAGATATCTGGTGGGAAGATGTAAAGTTGTTCAGAGACATCAGGACAAAGGACTTGAGCTGGCTTGAGTTCAAAATTCTTTTCATGAAGAAGTACTTGTCAGAAAGGTACTACGACAGTAAGGCCAAATAATTATATGAGCTAAAAATGGGATCAATGATAAATGAAGAGTATATAACTAAGCTCATATACCTATGGAGGTATGTACCATATCTTGAAGATGTGAAGGTTAAATTTCAACTATTTTTTAGTGGTTTTCCATTATAATTTAGAGATCGTATTGAGTATGATGAGCCTCTGTCACTTGAGGGAGTTATTGGGAAATTGAATCATATCTATGAGTAGTCAAAGCATAAGAATGAAACTCAAAAAGGATGGAAAGTGAAATATAAAGGTAAAGGTAAATGCCAACAAAAAATAACAAGGCCTTAGAATGAAGAAGAAAAAGAAAATGTGGCACCACAATATAAGTTTAATGTAGCTAGACAGGGACAAGGGTCACAACAACAACATAGAAGTGATGGTGTTGGGCAGTTGAAGTGTTGGTTATGCGGTAAAGAGCATGTGAAGAAATATTTTATGCATAATGAGGGTGGTATTCCTCATATATATATTGCACAGGAGACACAAAATATTCGAGATGTTTCTGAGAGAGTTCCTCATATCTATGTAGCACTGGGTAATAGGAAGGTAGACCATCAAGCATCTATCATTCAAATGGATGGTAAGCTTTGTGATAAAATTGTTTCTATTTTTATTGACCCTGGATTTAATTATATTTATGTTAGTCCTGACTTGGTGGATAAGTGTGGTTTGAATAAAGAAGTGCATGCAAAGTATTGATTAGTTCAGTTGGCTAAAGGTACAAAGAATCAAGCTCACCATAGGGTAAGATCTTGTGCATTTCAATGGAATGGTATGCGTACAACAACAAATTTTAGTGTATTGTTGTTGGGTTTGTATAACATTAATTTGGGCATGGATTGGTTATATCTTCATAATACTAAAGTGGATTGTTATGAAAAATCGATTGAGTGCTTCGATGAAAATGAGGAACAAAGAGTCTTGTTGGTTAAGAAGAAATAAACTTTGGTGAGAATGGTTACATCTATGTAGGCAAAGCATAATTGCAAGAAAGGGTGTGTGTTATTTGCAAAGCACATTTCTAGTGAATAAAGTAAGGAAGTGGATAATGTAGATGTTTTGAGCAGATATTCAGTTTTAAATTAGTTTGAGGACATATTTCCTGCAGAGATTTCATTTTTGTTGCCTCATAGAGAGGTAGAATTTTCTATTGAGTTGGTACTAGGAGAAACGCCATAATCAAAGTCACCTAATAGGATGAGCACTCCAGAATTAGTAGAGCTGAAGTTGTAGTTAAAGAAAATTCATGACAAAGGATACATTTGGCCAAGTGTATCACCATGGGGTGCACTGATATTATTTGTGAACAATAAGGATGCTACTCTCAGTTTGTTCATTAATTACAGGAAGTTGAACAGGGTGACCATCTAGAATAGGTATCCATTTTTGAGGATTGATGACCTATTTGATCATCTAAAGGGAGAAGCAGTGTTCCTAAAGATTGATCTGAGATTTAGATATCATTAGGTGCACATTAAGGAACATGATATTTACAAGACATCTTTCTAGACCAGGTATGGGTATTATGAGTTTGTTGTAGTTCCATTCCGTTTCACTAATGCTCCATATACCTTTATGTGTTTGATGAATAGTGTGTTGTGTTTGTATTTGGAAAAGTTTGTTATTGTATAAGAAGAGCATGTCGAACATTTAGCAATAATGTTGAGATTACTAAGAGAGAATTAGTTGTATGCTAAAATTATCAAGTGCAGTTTCTTTCAAATAGAGGTACATTACTTGGGACATGATGTCTCCAAGGAAGGCATAGAAGTGGATTCAGAAAATATAAGAGCTATAATGGAGTGGGCAGCTCCTAGAAATGTAGATGAGGTAAGGTCCTCCATGGGTTTGGTAGGTTATTATAGGAGGTTCATCACGAACTTCTCAAATATTACTTATCCTATTACATCATTGCAATGGAAAGGTAAGAAGTTTGAATGGGCATAGAAATATGCATCCATTTTTGAGAAATTGAAGCTGTTGTTCACACATGCACCAGAGTTAAATATCGCAAATCTGGAAAAAGAGTTTGTGGTATGTACAGATGCTTGCAAGAGAGGACTTTGTAGAGTCCTTATGTAGGAAGGACATGTGGTATGTTATGAATTACATAAACTAAATGAGCATGAGCATAAATATCCACCACATGATCTTAAGTTGGAAACAATAATTCATACGTTGAAGATATGGAGGCACTACCTTCTGGGTAGATGATTTGTACTGATGAGTGATCAAAATAGTTTGAGTTATTTATTTGGCTAACCAAATATGAATGGTAGGAAAGCTATATAGTTTTCCATGATCAGTGAGGTCGACATCGAGGTCAGGTATATCAAAGGTAAAGGGAACAAGGTTGCAGATGCTCTTAGCAGGTGGTTACACGTGAATCATATAGAAACTATGAGCTCCTATGGGACAGACTTATGGAGTTAGATATTAGAGGAAGTTCAACAAGATGGTATGTATGGAGAGATTATGGTCAGGTTAAAGTTGGTGTAGATACAATTATTGGTATAGGTGTAGTTACATGTGCACAAGATGTGGAATATTGTTTTACATCAGATGGATTGGTCAGGTTTAGAGATAATATGTATGTGTCAGAAACCAGTGAGCTCAATAAGGTGACCTTGAGGGAGTTTCATATGAAACTGTATTCTAGTCACCCATGTTATCAGAAGACATTGAATGGAGTAAATAAGTTTTATTATTGGTTGAATATGAAGAAGGATGTGGGAGAGTTTGTAGCTAGATGTTTGGATTTTCAGCAGGTAAGGTAGAGTGTAGGCATATTTCTAGATTGCTACAACTGATTGTGATTCCAGATTGTAAATGGGAGGTCATTTCCATTTATTTCATCAAAGTTTTTCCAGGACATCTATAAAACATGATTCCATCATGGTTGTCATGGATATTTTGACAAATTTTGTGCACTTCATTCCAGTGAAGACTACGTATTATGTTAATGTCAATGTATCAGTGACAAAAAATATCTATTTTAGCAGTTTTTCATTGAGTCTTAGGTCATAATTTGTTATTTTCAAACTAGTTTTCCAAATAATTTTTGTTCACTGAAAGAGCTCAGGTCTAAATTTTTCTCCATCATCTCATCCATGGATTCCATCACCCTCAAAGTTCTATTATATCATGTGTCAAGAAAAGTGGAAGGGAAATCATGACTGTTAGAACCGCAAAGAATTAAACTACCTTCTCAGTTCAATTAAAGAAGAAAGTGTTTTTGTCAAGTGTAATGGTGAGAAAACCTCATTTCTACCTTCATTCATTTCATTTACCTCTTTACCCTTTAGTTTTTCCTAAACCCAAAGTCCAATGCTTCATTTCTTTCAGAACGCCTTTTTAACTATTAAAAGTCAAATTTTATGGTTAAAAACCAGCTCTGGCCCCCAGATTAGGTATATGATATAAACTGCAATAAAACTTACCATTACCACAGTAAACCTTGATACCATTTTTTTTCCTTACCTTCTATTGAAATTCACTTATCAAATATTCAAACCTCATACATGTAACCATTTTTGAATCCTACAAACTCTTGGGCATGTGCTATATTCTCTCCACGAATAGCCACATGCACGGGTGGATGACAGGGGGGGAATATTCCCCTATGTACGTTGCGCCGAGTGCAATAGGGGGGTGTGTGAGGGCGATACCCGTTCAGGGTCCCGGGCAGATGGTTTTGGGGCGTGATGGTTTTCTACCCCTAGTATTTTGTAGATACGGTCAAGGGAACTATGGTTATGTTATAATCCAGGGTTAATGGATTGGGACTTGTGTATGCTTTGGCATGTATATATATGTGTTGAAACACTAAAAGGAATATAATGAAAAATCAAGCTAGTAGTCCCGATTTGGGATCCAAGGGAAAATCTCGACGTATATCTGTTTTATGTTTTATGCTCTCGCTATTTTTTTATTTTTTGTCTTTAAAATTTGTTTGCAGATGATTTTTGTACAGGGTTGAAACATACATTTGGTATCATAGTTGTTTCAGCTTTAAGGGGACGCCTTTACTGCTGAGGGGTTTTTTTGTTGGCCCTATGGTAGACCTTGTTCAGTGGGAGATCTGCGGGATTGATTCTTACGGTGAAAGAAGATGGCGAGCAGTGGAAAGATAGAGATCAAGAAATTTAATGATCAGAGTTTTGAGTTGTGGAAGCTCAAGATGGACAATCTGCTGCTGGATAAAGATCAGTGGATCTCGGTATATCTAGGTACTAAACCAACGACAGTGTCAAATGAAGATTATAAGAAGCTGGATCAGAAGGCAAAGAGCACAATACAATTGTGTGTCTGAGATTCAGTATTGTTGAATTTATCTAGGGAATCTATGGTGAATACTTTGTGGGACAAGCTAGGGACTTTGTACCAATCTAAGCCTCTAGTGAATAAATTGTTCCTGCGGAAAAGGCTATATAACCTAAGGATGAAATATGGAGACTCAGTGACAGAGCATCTGAACGCCTTCAATACTGTGGTAAGTCAATTGTTATCTGTTGATCTCAGATGAAGATAAGTGCATCAGTTTGTTGTGTTCTCTACTAGATTGGTGGGACAGTATGGTTATTTCAATAGGTAGGAATACAACTACCTTGAATTTTGGTGACATAGTATCAACATTGTTGTCGGAGGAGCTGAGATAGAGAAATATGGAGCGCCAGAATGGAGATGCCTTATCTGTACGAGGAAGGTCTCAGAATAGAAACATGCATAAGGTTTCGAGTGGGAGATATAAATCTATAGGGAGATCTAAATATCCAGGAAATTTTGTAAAGGTGTACTGGAAATGCGGAAAGGAAGGGCACTACAAAAAGTATTGCAGATCTAAAGCTCATGAGAAAGGAAAGGAATCTGATGATGCTCCTTCCCCAGAGGAAAAAACCACCTCGGATGAAGGTGGGGATGTGTATTTGGCTTCTTATTCAAATACACATGTAGATCATGAGCCATGGTTGATTGAGTCGGGTGCATCCTTTCACTTCACTCCCCATAGGGAGTGGTTCTGTGAGTATGAGAAATATGATGGGGGTGATGTCTTCTTCGGGGATGATAGGAAGGCTAGAATCATCAGACATGGAAACTTCAAGCTAAAGCTGCAAGGTGGAAGGATTAGAACACTTCCAGGTGTTTTCCACATTCCTGCATTGGCCAAAAATATGATTTATGTAAGCAATATGGATGATGCAAGTGTGAAAATAGTGTTCGAGAAATATACCTGTAAGATGGTTTGGGGAGCACTGGTATTAATGTGGGGAGTTCGGATTGGAACTCTATATAGGTTTTAGGGAAGCACTGTTATTCATGGGTGCAATAATTCTGTGGTTCCTGAAAGTGGAGTGGAAATCCTAGCGGTCTCTAGAGAATAGACTATGCTATGGCATCAAAGGCTTGGACATATTTGAGAGAAGGGCCTTTGGATACTGCATGGAAACGGTATGGTAGAAGGTATGTATAATTTCTCTATGGATTTTTATTTCTATGATCATTGTGTATATGGGAATCATAATCGGGTGAGTTTCCCTTCTAGTTCTAAGAGGGCGAACAAGATATTAGAGCTTGTGCATAGTGATGTGTTTGGACTTGTGTCAGTTCCATCACTGGGTAAGTCTGTGTACTATGCTTCATTCATAGATGACTTCTCAAGGAATAGATGGATATATTTCTTGAGGAATAAATCTAAAGTCCTTGATAGATTTAAAGAATTTAAGGCTCTGGTGGAAAACTAGACAGAGAAGAAGATAAAGGTGCTGAGGACAGATAATGGTGGAGAATTCTACAAGAAGGAATTTTAAGAGTTCTATCAGAAGTGTGGTATAGCACGACAAAAGAATAATCCATACACACCTCAGCAAAACAGAGTTGCAGAAAGAATGAATAGAACACTGATGGAGAAGGAAAGAAGCATGCTCAGTGGTATCAGGTTAGGACAAGAATTATAAGCAGAAGTAGTGGAGACTGCATGTTACCTAGTTAATAGATCACCTTCATCAGCATTGCAGGATAAGACTCCACATGAGGTATGTACTGGTAAGTAACCCTCTCTTTCACATATGAGGGTATTTGGATGTGATGCATATGTACATGTTTCAAAGGAGAAAAGGACCAACTTGGATAATAAATCTGAAAGGTGCATCTTTATTGGGTATAAGGATGGTTTAAAAGGTTACAAGCTTTGGAACCCAAAAACAAGCAAGTTTGTGTATGGTCGAGATGTGGTGTTTAGAGAGGTGAAATATGTTGTTAAAAATGAAGCCCTACCAAAGGAACCTGAGAAGATAGAGTTTGAGTTAAAGGAGGATGAATCAGAATCTACAACAGAAGAAGATTAAGAAGAGGAAGAGCCACAACTCCAACTGTGAGAAGATCAGTTCTAGAAAGAAGACAATCGGAAAGGTATATTCCATCTGCTTTCTATTCAAATTTTTCTTTAAATATAACTGATGATGATCCCATAACAGTTAGGGAGGCAGTAGATTCAGAGGATGGAAAACTCTAGAAGGAGGCCATGGTTGATGAAATGGCATCCTTGCATAAAAATGAGGCATGGGATCTGGTGGAGTTGCTATCTGGAAGGAAGCCCAATGGGAGAAAATGGGTGTTTAAAAATAAAATGAATGTATAAGTAAAGGTGGAGAAATACAAAGCTCTATTGGTAGAAAAAGGTTATTCCCAGGTGTCGGGAATTGATTTTGGTGATATTTCTTCTCCTCTTGCCAAGGATACTTCTATTAGATTACTTTTATCTCTTGATGCTACCTTTGATTTTGAGGTCGAATAGATGGATGTGAAGACATCATTTCTTCATGGGGATCAGGAAGAGGAGATATACATGAAGCAACCTGAAGGCTTTATGGTGAAGGGTAAAAATGAACTGGTATGCAGGTTAAAAAAGTCTCTGTGTGGGTTAAAACAGTCACCAAGGATGTGGTATCAGAAATTTGATACCTATATATGGGAACTTGGCCTCACCAGAAGAAAAGAGGATCACTATGTATATTTTAAATTAATTGGTGACCGTTTTATTTATTTGGTATTGTACATGGATGATATGTTGCTGATTGGAAATGAAAAATAAATTATCCAAGATTTGAAGACCCAATTGTTCTCCAAATTCAACATGAAGGATCTTGGTGCTGCAAACTATATTTTGGGCATGGAAATTAAGAGAGATTCGACAAAGAGAAAGTTCTGGTTAAACCAGAGGAAGTATGTGGAGATAATATTGCAGAGGTTCAATATGCAGGATAGTAGACCGGTGAAGGTTCCTATTCTTGTAGGTGTAAAGGTATCTGCTGAACAGTGTCCAAAGACACAAGAAGAAGAGGAGGATATGTCCCGTGTTCCATATGCAAGTGTAGTGGGTAGATTGATGTATTAAATGGTCTGTACTAGACGAGAAATTTCACATGCGGTGGGAGTATTGAGCAGGTTTATGTCAAAACCAGAGAAGGAGCATTGGATAGAAGTGAAGCAGATTTTCAGATATTTGCGTGGCACTAGTGATTATGGCTTGTGCTACTAGGGAAGACCAGGATTGGACAGGGTTTTGGACATCCGTGGTTTTGTTTATGTAGAATGGGGTGGAGATATGGACCAAAGAAGATATACAAGTGGGTATGTGATTAGCCTATTTGGAGGTCAAGTCATTTGGATGAGTAAAAGATAGTCTGTAGTGGCTCTTTCAACTACAGAGGAAAAATACATGGCAGCCAATCATGCAAGAAAATAAGTAGTTTGGCTGTAGAGATTGTGTTCAAGTATGGTTTGGTGCAATGGGCTATAAGGATAGACTCTGACAGCCAAAGTGAAATTTTCTTGGCTAAGAACCCTGCTTATCATTCAAAGACAAAGCACATTGATGTTCAATATCACTTTATGAGAGATATGGTTGTAGAGAAACAAACAGTGTTGCTGGTAAAGGTGGACACTTTGAAGAATGTTGCAGATGCATTGACGAAGTCTGTGAGCACTCAAAATTTATCTTTCTGTAGAGAAAAAATGGGTGTTGCAGAGCTGGGATAATGACTAAGCTCTCCTATGGCCCTCTACGAAGAGTAAACAATAAGTGGGAGAATGTTGGGTATGTGCATGGGTTTGCACATGGTTTTGGGGCATGATGGTTTTCGGTCCCTGGTATTTTGTAGATCCGGTCAAGGGAAGTATGGTTATGTTATAATCCAGGGTTAATGGATTGGGGTTTATGTATTCTTTGGAAGGTATATATATGTTTTGTAACACTAAAAGGAATATAATGAAAAATCGAGTTGGTAGTCCTGATTTGGCATCTAGGGGAAAATCTCTGTGTATATCTATTTTATGTTTTATGCTCTCGCTCTTCTTTATTTTCTGTCTTTAAGATTCATTTACAGATAATTCCTATACAGGGTTAAAACCTAAAAAAAATTTACGATATGCGATATCAGTGGGACCTACCATCTTACCTTTTCATACACCTCATAAAATTTGAATTACTTGAAAAACCCTTTCTCTTATGCTTCATACGGCTTTTACCATTTTCCTTTACATAACGAATTTTCCACTTTTCTGCTTTTCAAAACCTATAATGGGACCCACCTTATCTTTATTGCAATCTCTTTTCGCAAAATCCTTTGACTATCATTTATGCTGCCACTTATGAACCCCAAAATGTGATATTACTGTGGGACCCATCCCCTACCACGTTAGCATCTATATCGCAAATTGAAAATATTATGGCCCTCCATTCATGTTACCTGCCACATTTCCCCGATCCCTGATATGCGAAAAGTTATATTGTCTGAATGCAATAACCCTTTGACTCCCGACTACGATAAGTATGACTTTCTGATTTGCGATCAAGACTCCCATCCCCGATTTGCAATGAAGCCCTGAAATCCCAATTTTCGATATGCGATATTAAGTGGGACCCTTTTCCTGCCATGTCACCCTTTCCCCATTTCCCATCGCACATCGCGATTTATATTGCAATCACTCATGACAAGTCCCACCAAGTCTCAATTTGCAATATCACAAAATGAAATTCGAACCTTCTCCCTTTTCATTTCTTATGTTTAAAACATTCTCAATTGCGATTTGAGATAGGCCTACCACACCTACTCATGTCACTCACCTTTTCGCAATCACAGATTTTGTGCGCCATATCAATTGATATCTTCTCCCCTTTGCTCCATGTGATTATGATAGTTTAAAAGTCCTTTCCCACCTTGACATATTCCCTGTTTCCTTAATCAATGACTCTTGTTTTATTTCAGCCCCCTTCTACCATTCTGGCTTTAACACAGTTGGGGGGTCTGAAATAGGCAACATTATGATCCGACCCCACTACAACGTGTCTTCCAGTCATCATTTCACACCCCCATTCATTCAAACTACTTACCTCTTGCATACCCTCTGCCCCCGGAAACCATTCTTCACTTTTTGGTAATACCACATGCCCCACCATTTTCTCCACCATTCTATTCTAAAGGTTTTTGGTTTTCTACCATTATAAGGAGGTTTCCATTTTTTTTAAAAGAAAAAGGGTTTTCACCATTTAGAATGAAAAACAATGGAAAAACTCCTACAGAACAGATTTCCATTAAACCAGTGCCACCATTACTCTCATCACTAGCATTTTTCAACAAGGCACCTGGTAGTATTCAAGAGACAGTTGGAAGCATTACAGGAACCTCGGTAGTAGTTACTTAGGCAGTTAAGATAATATTAGTAGACCCTGTACTTCTTCACCGAAAATTCAGGATTAAAAACTACCACATTCACAATGATGTTAGAATCGATAAATATTAGCCAAGTGTTCTTTAAAGTTTTCTTGTTATTGTAATAAATTAGAAATATAAATTCCATATTCCTTTGGATTGTAATAAACTCCCCGTTTGTGGAGATATTTGAGAGTCTAGCCTTTCTGGCAAACCATTGTAAATCTATAAATACAGAGTTTATAGATGTAGAACATGTTGGGTAATTGAGTTTTTGAGACTTTGTGTATTACTCTGGAGAAATTGTACATTTTGAATGAAATCAAAGAAGTTGCAGTAGATATTGTGAGATTCACATGGTATTTCTTTTTAGCACTGTGATTTTCACTCTATTATTTCATTTCAACTTCAGTTTCTGTGTGAAAATCATACTAGTTTATAAACAGAGATTAGTTATATGTTCTGTTCATTAATATTTTCACAAATGTGTCTTTTCTTATGAAGAATGAATTCATTTTAAATGCTCATTCAAAACCCTTCATTTTCTATCATCACATACACAACGACAACTTAATTGTGCTCAACAAGTCTACCTACCTTGCCTTATTTTATTCTCTGAAATCCAGTCTTTGAAATTAGCTTTAGTTTCACTGATCATTATTTTTATCTAGCAAAAAAAGTATAAAACAAATTTCAAACATATTAACTTATTTCTATCCTAAAATCTGGCGCTCGGCCTTAGATTGAATATTTTAAAAAAGTGACATTGAGGGAGCCCTCTCTGGTTAGGTAGGGCTAGCTACCTAGCTAAAAGTTGGTTTGTGGTTACCTTTCTCCACTCCTATTTTTAGCCTAGGAATTTGGGGAGAGTGATAAAATTTTTGGTACCGTTGTCGGGGACGAAAAGATAAATCTTCGTTGGGGAAGAACGATAAAGATTAGCTCTGATTGCTGATGGTGAATAGTGATCAGGCACAAGAAGCCTGAAATCATTCACCTGGCGACTCCAAATCAGTTTCAGAACTAAATTTGAAGACTCCGCTAGCGGATGAAACATGCCAAGAAATATGAAAGGATAATATGGGAATATCTGGTATTAAATTTTGACTTTCATTCAAGATGTCACATTCTTTTCAAGAAATATTTATTCTCTTTTTCTGAGCATGTCTGGAAATTTTTTCAAAGTATATTGTTTTTGATAAAAGATCATGGAATTTCATTAGGTTCCCTTACTTTGAAGGTTGTAACTTGAAATTCTTCATACATATTTGATCCTGGTCCACACTCTCTTCTAAACCTTATGACGACCATCTTCAACTTGATGAACGACAAGAGATCAAGACTAATTCTACAACTAATGTACATACTTATACACCTTGCAAAATTCTAGATAGATACAAGCCACTCATCTTGACTCCTATACTTCATGATTTCCCTAAAAATTATTACAAATATCTTTCCAGGTTTGATGGAGAATTTGGTAACATCACTGCTGAGAAACATGTTCATAGTTTTGAGAATTACCTCAACCCTTTTGAGATTGATGAAGATGATGTTAATATCAGGATATTTGCTCTATCTTTGCAAGGTAAAGCCAAGGAATGGTTCAAAAACTTGCCAATTGCAAGCATTGTTTATTTTCATTAGTTTCTGAAAGTATTCCTTGATAAATGGTTGATTAAGGAGGATCCTATTCTCATTTTAGAAGAATATAATCATTTGAAAAAGCAGACAGGAGAAATAGTTCAACAATTTTCAGCTAGGTTCAATCAAATATATCATTCAATCTCGGCTGATATAAAACCACCTATTGGTTTATCTCTCTTACACTAACTAGATTCTTTTGATCCTAAAATGGAATTTCTATAGAGAGAAATGGAAATTAAAACACTAGAAGAAATGAAATATATTGCAATAGCTATGGAAAGCTAATTTCCTAGTTTAAAGGCTAAAGTTGAAGGCAAAAGAAAAAAATATAGAGAAGGAATACCTGACATCTTCAAAAGTAAAGCTTGTAATTTTGTTAATTGTAGTAGATGAAATGATGCAAAATATCACCATAAGAGATGAATTTTATGTTCAAGATCACCATGTCTCACTGGTTGAAGAAAAACAAGTTGCTGATCTTAATCATTTTCTTTCCTATCCCAGTTGTCATAAATATGATAATGATTAATTTATGTATGAATTAAGGGATAATGAAGAGATTGGATTTATAGATCAGTTTGCAGAAGAAGGAGAAGTTGTTGACCCCAAAAATTTTCCTACTTATCCCAGCTGCCATAGATCAGAAAATGATTGTTATTTACACTCATTTATGGACAATCATGAAAATAGATTTGTAGATCAATCCAAGGGGGGAAAATCCGTTGATCTAATGTATATGTTTGATGACATTACTCATACTGATGATTTACCCAAGTATGATGAGTATGATGATAAATACTTTATCATAATCAAGCCCAACTCTTCAAAGTAATTAGAACCTGGTTTGTGGGAGGAGGAGGTCCAGTTTCAGGAACTAAAATGTAGTGACAGCAATGAGGAAAATGCATAAAATTTTGAAATAAGTGAAGGATATTTCCCTTACATTTCACTTCCTTCCTGTTCATTAGAGAAATAATTTCTAAGATAAAAAATCAACAGCCTTTATGTGTTTATATTGACAATGAAAAGAATAATGAAATTCTTGATCGAGACTCCTTAGTTTCAAAATTGCAAACATCAAGTTTCAGTGAATTTGAAATTACATATGAAGATTTGGAAAGTGAAATATATGATGAAATGATGCAGGAAAATTCTTTGCCATTGTGCTTTGAAACATTTTAGTTTTGGAAGAATTTTTTTTATAATATTTCTGAAGAAAATAATGAGAAGCTTATGGACAATCATGTAGTCTCATTGGAATCAATGAATAATAAGTTGCAACAGTCTTCTCAAGTTCTCCATGATTGTATAGCTGATGTTTTAGATGATTTATGCAATCAAATTCTTCTCTATTAATTTGAAATGAGCTTCAAAATAGAGATGATAAAAATATGATTGGGTGGCCATCATCACTATCTTGTTCAACAAGAGTTTGATTCCAAATTTCATTTGAAAAAAAGCAGTCATATCAGCAAAGAAAGGATAAAGACGAAAGTTCATATTCAGACAACCTAGAGTAGAGTAGTAATGTGTTATATGGGCTAGAAATCAAAATGTTTTCCTATGAAGATCCTTTTGTAGAGTTCTTGAGGTCATATGGTGGGCTCATGCTTTGTCATTTCAATAAGATGCAATCCGATTACAAATATTCATGGGAGTTTCCTTCCAGTTGTTCTACTTTCTTACTCATAAGCAAGCACTCACAAATAATTCAATTAACTTCCAAAATGCTTACATGGTTGCATTGGCCATGAAATTTCACTTTAAAAAGTGATGTATACATAGGTTAGAATAGATGTAATAAATAAGATCAATTTTGAGCACTTTTTTAGTAGTATCTTCCAGTAAAGTTTTTAGTTAGTCTACAATTAAAGCTATTAATTTTATTTTAGTCAAGTCAATTTTTGAGTCATTCATAGTCTATTTTTTACTCCATTTACCAATGGTAAGGCTACTTGGTCTACGGTGTTCTTGACACCTCCTGAAGGAGCTACCATCACAAACTGGAGAAAATTTTAGTGTTAGTGTATCATTGATAAAAGATATCTCTTTTAGTAGTTTTTCATTGAGTATTAGGTCAAAATTTGTTCTTTTTAAACAAGTTTTCAAAATAAATATTGGTCACTAAAAGAGTTCAAGTCTGACTTGCTGCTCCATCATCTCATCCATGGATGCCATCACCCTCAAAGTTCTATTATCTCAAGTTTCAAGAAAGGAGGAAGGGAAATCATGATTATCAGAGCTGCAAAGAATCAATTTTCCTTCTTAGTTCAGTTAAAAGAAGAAAGTGTTGTTGTCAAGTGTAATGGTAAGAAAACTTTATTTCCACCTTCATTTTTTTCATTTACCTCTTTCCCTTCATTTTCCCCTAAACCCAAATTCCAGTGCTTCATTTCTTTCAAAAACCTTTTTTAACTATTAAAAGTGAATTTGTATGGTTAAAAGGTAGCTCCTCCCCCCACATTAGGTCGTTTGATATATATATATATATATATATATATATATATATATATATATATATAAACTGCAATAAACCTTACCATTACCACAATAAATCTTTATACCCTTTTTTGCCTTACCTTCTATCATTGTAGAAATTATACCAAATACATGTATGTCACGGATTCTCCTGATCTAAAAATATGCTACTATTAAATACAAAATTTTTTCTACAAATCTTTGCAGAATTTAAAACATAATCGCCAATTACAATATCATGAAGAAATATAAATCACACACAACACATCTAATTTACCGGGGAAAGCTTATAGCTAAAAAACCCACTATCTTCTATTTTATATTATATCATGGATCATGAAACAATTACATACAAAGATCCAATCCAAGAGCTCTCAGTACATAAGCTAATTGTCTCACACTGTCATGCAAATATTGGAAAGTTCCTTAGCCAATTTACTATCTATTGATAGCATGCCTCCACTGCGCAATCCCTGTAGATAGAAATCCTTTTATGAGTGATATATTTCCTTCTTTGACTGCGCAATCCTCATGGGCACATCCAATGTGTGTTTGGTTGCATGTGTGCAACCAGATAATGTCAGAATTGATAGTTTACTTCCCTTTCACCTAGAAATCAATTGGGTCTGCACTGGATCTGACATGCATGCAGTTAATAATAGTAAATATTTAGTTGCATGTGAGACCACTGATTGTTAATTAATTAATAATTAACTCACTTGATCTCTCACTGGTGTATCTTTAGTTACAACTAGCACAACTGATTTTAACTCACTTAACTGAGTTAAACTACTTTACATCTTTCATAATTGCACTTCCAACTCTGTTACAACTTCGAATCACTCAGTTACAACTAATTCAACCTGCATGTCCCACCAACCAACCACTTAGCTCAAAATTCCTTTAGCTAACAGATCTTCCACTTCAGTTAACTATTTCCATGTGCTCATTGAGAATAGAATATAGTTTATTGTCCAACTAGTATTAAGGGATAATAATAGTATACATGCATCTATAAATAGACATGAAATCTATAAATAGAATTTTCACATACATCTATAAATATACATACACCTAAAAATAACCTGAGGCTCCATCCTAGTGTCGGTTCTTCATTTTCACTAGGATATTCTTGTTGAATCTCAACATCCCCTCTCAACAAGAAAGGTATTATCCTTCAGCCCAATCATGTCTCTATGGTATTCGAATTTTCTCCTAGTGAGCGCCTTCGTCAAAATATTTGCATCCAGATCTTCCGTAGGAATTTACTGAAGCAACATAATTCTCTTCCGCACAAAATCTCTGAGATGATGGTACCGAATATCTATATGCTTAGATCTATCATGAAACAAATGATTAATCAAGAGTTTAATGCAACTTTGATTATCACAATGAATCACTGTCGGATCCATATGAGAACCAAAAAAACCAGCCAAGATATTTCTCATCTAAATAGCCTCACATGCAGCTTGACTCACTACCATGTATTCTGCTTCTGTTGAACTAAGTGCCACAGATCTCTGCTTCCTGTTGTACCAAGAAATAGCTGTAGACCTGATACTAAAGATCCCCCCCGATGTGCTCTTTCTATCTGATGGAATGCCCACCCAATCTGCATCTGTGAAGCCATGCAACTTCAATCTAGCTTTTTGTCTGTACCATAAACCCTAATATAATATGCCCCTCGGGTATCTCAAGACATGCTTCCCTACTTTCCAAAAGAGCTTGGTAGGATTAACCATAGCTTGACTCAATTGGTTAACCGCATAGAAAATGTTCGGTCTCATGTTCGCTATATACATTATCAAACCCACTAACTTTTGGTAGACAGTAGCCTCCACTACCTCTCTAGAAGTAGCATCCTCTTTCCTCCAGCTTCCTAGAAGAGGAGTATCCATGGTTTTGCATCCCTCCATGTGAAACTTACATATTATCTCCCTTTCATACCTGCCTTGAGACACAAAAATTTCACCATCTCACTGCCATACATCCAATCGAAGGAAATAATGAAGGAGGACCATATCCTTCATTTATAACTCCCTTGCAAGATCTTCCTTGCATGACTGTATCAAATTCTCATCACCAGTCAATATTAAATCATCAACATAAAGAAAAATGATTAAAATCTTACCCTCCACCAAAATTTGGTATAGGCTTACATCTGCTTCTCTTTTGGTGAATCCTAGTCTAGTGAAATAGCTATCTATCTGTGTCTGTAAAGCACAGGGTGCTTGCTTCAGCCCATACAAATCTCTTTTGAGTCGGTACACATGTGACTCACTATTGAGGATCTAGAAACCTTCAAGTTGCTCTATGTACACCTCTTCCTCAATGATCCCATTGAGAAATGATGTTTTTACATCCATATGATGAATACGCCAGCCCATCTATGCTGAGAGAGAAAGGATGGTCCTTATGGAAGAATACCTTGTGACATGTGCAAATGTCTCTTCATAATCTATACCCCCTATCCGTGAGAAGCCCCGAGCCATAAATATTGCCTTGTATTTCTTCACACTCCCATCAACAACTTGCTTTACCTTGTAGATCCATCTCTAACATACCACTGATTTATCAACCGATCTTGGAACAATTTCCCAAGAATTTTTTTAAAAAATGGAGTCATAATCCTCCACCATTGCATCTACTAATGTGGGCTCCTGCACTTCTTCCTGAAAGGAAGAATATTAAATCAGAATACATTTTCTCATGAGAACCATGTATCCAGTAAATCGGTTAGGAGATTATCTTTGTCTGCGCTATGAAGTAGGGGCTCCTACATTTTGTGCAGCATCAAGTCTCAACCTATCAGCTTTTGTGGTATACCTTTTGCCAGTTCTAATAGTTGGCTCTGCATGAGTGGAATCCTCCACTCCATAAACCTCCTCTTGTGGCTTATCCACATCTAGAGACTCATCTTTGGGAACCAACAGCTCCTCCTCCACATGCAAGTCTAGCACCCTCTCAAGCGACATACACATGCCTTTCCCCTCATCTAATTCCATATCCTGTCACAAAAAATTCATTCCACTATTTGTAAAATACACACGATAATTATGGGTGTTTTTCTAAATTATGTATTACGGATAAATAATTCTTCCCTAGACATGTGATTATCTAGAACAACAGATTAGAAACTTTGCGACTACTTTTTGTAACTTTAGACAGACACATAGAACAGATCAAAGAACTTACTTGGAGTCCAAGCACTTCCTATTCTCCTTTTGTCGCTCTTGCAGTAGCTTCAAATCCAAGCTAGGTGTCCGAAAATATTTCCTGCAAATATGAACACTAAATAGCAAAAGATAGAAATAATATAGATGCTTATTCAATTTATTTAGTTAAATCAATGAAACATAAACCATATACATTAGATAAGAATTCATTATATGGAAAGCTTGAGCTTATACATATACATATGTGGGAAAGTAAGCAACAATCTTTATTAATGTATAGAAGGGGATCTTACAACCCAGTGATTGATTTGAAGTGACCATCTCCAGCAGCATCCCAGCCTCATAACAATGCAGATCTCTCCAGCAGCATGTTACACAAATCATCTCCTCAATTGAAATTACACCAACATTTATCTACTCAAATTATTCCTTCTCAAAAACTAAGATTTGTGCTAAATTTATAGAAGATCTAAAGCTAGTTTTAAAATCAATGACTTTCCAATAATAGGCAAGAAATTTTCCGAATATTGTAGATGTCAAATGGACACATGGATTCGAAGTTTGACACATGTGAACTCTTCTAGAAGGCACTGGCCAAGTGGAGATTCTGGAACAATGAGAATTTCTCTCCCAATGTGACGAACACACCTATGAGTGTCGAGAAGTGCTTTGTAGAGAAACCTTGAATGGGGATACCTGCATATGCAACACACTTAGTCCCTTTAGATGTAGCATTGATGAGCTCTCATATGATATATTATAAACTTCAAATCTTGGAAACCTTTGCAGTGAAAGTCATGAATGATTTGTTTTGTTATTTGTCTTCGGGAATGTAGAAACTTAAATGATAGGGGATAATAGACACTATTAATTGGTCTTGGATATGATTTCTAGTTAACTAGGTCATTGGGAATGATGCCCAAATTGACCTATAAAAAATTTTCCCCGAAAGCATGAAGTCAGAATAATAATAACGATATTTTGATTGAGATGCTTTACACTGTGATGGGCTGGAAATGAAGCAGAGTGGCGACCTGCATCAACCTTACAATACATTACATCATGATATATCCTCTTGATCATAATTTATGAGGGTATACATTCCCATGTTCAACACATAAACAATCTAATAACATGTACATAATTCAGAAATTTGTCTATATTGGAGTGTTGCCCAATACAAACATGCCTACAGATATAGGTCCATGTTCAGATGACGATATGTATTTAAGGTCACCGTCCAGATTATGTGTACAAAAATCTTGAAATCGCAACCTAGATGGCTGAAACTAGATCAAGGGTCTTCTTATCTCGTTCATTCAATCATTCGGGTACTAGTCTAGCCATCCGAATATATGATTTATAGTCGAACATGGAAAGACATCATTTGATTACTAGCCAATGATGTGAGCTATTAACAAATGTGAGAGAACCACCATTAATGTCAATGACCCTCAAGATACTCTAGTACATTTCGTAAGGTGTGAATATATTATTTGATGTCGAACGGAAAACAAAATCTTTCGGTCAAAATTTTGGAAGTGAGGATAAAGCCTCATGGTACTGGAACATAATGTTTGTAAGTGAAATTCCCGGATAATGATTTATCGTCGACAGGAAACCACCTTATTGTGAAACGAGAGTTACTAATTTCAGAGACAAAGGTATGACTTGATATAGCAATTTTCAAGGATGACGGTCATGAGAATGAAGGTTTATGAGTATTGCAGAAGGATGAGTATTCACTGGATGACTTCTTTTGAACATATCGGCGACACCGGGATGAGTTGGTAGAATTGACCCAAAACCAAAGTGAAGGTATGATGAACCATAGGTATGAATGAATCATCAAGAATATTACCTTACCTAAACAGTCACAGTGATGGAGTGAAGTGTTATGTTCATGAGCGACCTGCTACCATAAAAAGTTCTGTTCACTTTCCCAAATTTTCCTCGGTCATTTGTCGACCAGTACCTCTTTATTTTTGTAACAAGCTTGAGGAGGATAACATTTTCTTGATCTATAATTCAACCCTTCGGGTGAATAATGTATCGCTATTTAATAATTTAACGAGTCTAGCGATGAATGAAACTCAATTCTTTCCATGATCGACAAGCCCATCGCTATTTTATGTTTTAATGAGCTTAACAATAGTGATAGCCTGGTCATTTTTCATATTTAGAGAGTTTGAAAAATAGGAAGAAAGAAAACTCCATAAGTAATTTTTCGTAAAGTTGTCACTTAGATCCGAAAAAGTGTAAAATAATATATGAGTAAACCTCTTTAGTCATGTTGGACTAAGGTATTCCTTTTTCATAAATAATCTATCTCTGTCCAGAGAAGAGTTAAAGTTATACTGAGTAGATATCAATTCATTTTCTTTTATGAGCTCGAAAAGACAAGTTCATGGAAATATTTTCACATTATCAGAGTATGAAAAGAGCTGAAAGAAGACTCCAAGGGTTCCTTTTTCGCTGTTATTGAAGCTCGAAAAAGAGATAAAAGTGTGCTTCAAATAATTTTTCATTTTTAACAAAGCTCAAAAAATAAGGAGAAAAAGTATGCTTTTTGGTCAAATCATTCTTGAAATAAATCTGCACGAATAATCTGTTCATCAATTGTAAGACCTATTCAGAACAACATCAAATGGATTAAAAATACATGTTTCATGATAAAAACATAATAAAATAATATTCATAGCAATAAATTCGATTTGAAAATAATTAAATGACTGTTAAAGAGTGTTTTACTATTCATTTTTACCATTCCATAGTTACCATTTGAATTTTGGAGCTCTGAACCTGATTCCCCCCCCCCCCCCCCCAACATCAACTGTTGATTGCGATCATCATATCCTATGCCTTAGAATGGATTCCATTGATGCAACCACAACATCTGACACTGGAACTGTCTAATCCTAGAGATCTGCGGATGCAGAGATGGGTAGAACTCATGGGTAGGCATGCAGGTCAATCGAATATTGAGTTCTCGACTGCATTCTTCGCCTGGTTCCGACAACAGATTATTGCCATCAATGAGTATGCATACATAGGAATTGATTTCTGAGGAGATCCAAATTTAGCATTACTAGAAGGCGCTCAGTGGGGTGATATAGGTAAGAATGTTTTGACCATGTTTTTTATTTTCCTAAGGTTTATAATTTTTTTTTGTATTTTTGATGATTTCCCAAGACTAAACTAAATGTTTGATGCAATGCAGATGTTGGTCGTGTTCAACCAATAGAGGAACCATAGAATGAAGCAGATGCACTAGTAGAGAGGGATGTCGGGAGAGCAGTCCTTCAGGATCTTGATATGGCTGAGACTCTGGCTGAGCTTCAACAAGACATATTGGGTTTGACCTTCGGGATTTCGGATTTTTGGATCGAAGAGTTACCCATGCGACTGCAGCGACACACTATTGGGGTTCTTAACCACTGGATGCGGTTACTACGTAGGATAGCTATATCTATAGCATGTTACCATGAGCATCACTAGTTTACTTTTGAAATTTTTCATACATTTTGAGGTCAAACGACCAATGTGTCTTGGGCACAATTTTTTGTAAAAAACTATAACTATCTATCTATATGATTTCAACATTTTTCTATGTTTATTGTGTAATCCTCTTCAATGATGTGAATGTTTTCTTTATATATGTTGCAAATTTCTGTCTAAAACTTGATTAGCTAAATAATCATTCAATGTGTTCAAATTTATGGAAATGTGTTGATATTGAATAAAATCAAAATGTCTTTCCAAAATTTGAACTCTTAGGAACAATCTATGCAGTGTTGGATTTCTAACGGTATAAACACTAACAAATTGTAATACCACAAGTTGTGAGTCTAACCTTATGATGATGCGGTTAATACCAAATGAAATGGCATCAGAGAGAATTTCAATCAACGCTCTATATTCAGTGATATTTCTTGTTGATATACTAATACAAATCCCTTGAAAACTCACTAACTAGTCGTTCAGAGCGAAAATGGCCCACGTTGCAGAGGATAGATTTTGTGTACTACGACTACCACCATAAGCATATCCAAAAAATGGTTTCAAAGATTCAGACATCTACGATGAAATGTAAAGTGGATTAGTAACGTCAAGAAAACTCTAAAAACAATGTAAGATAGTGAATGCAAATTAACAACATAAATATACAATATAATACATAAAATTATGATGCTCATGATTAAGCATAGTAATGTTTCAAATACAACCTATTTCTAGGCTGCACCAACATAATTCCATCGTAATCAACCAACTCATAGGCACCATTATAAAGAACTCTTTTGACAATATAGAGGCCATGCCATAATGGCTCAAATTTTCCTGTACCTATTACATTAGCTTCCTGATCGTAAAGAAGGACCAAGCCGCCCTCTTAGAAAATGTGAGGTTGGACATTTTTGTCGTATTGTGCCTTTATACATCTCTTATGTGCTTTGTTGGCCAATTGGGATTCACGACATGTTTCATCAATATGGATGAGGTTAATGAGATGCGCTTCTTCTTCTGAGGTGTCAGGTAACAAGTTGATTGCGAGTTTTAACGACAATATTTCACATTGGATTGGTAAGATAACTTCGAGACCATACACCAATTAAAAAGGAGTAAATCTAGTTGTGTTTCTCACCGAGGTTCGATATGCCCACAAGGCGGAGTATAGGATCAAATGCCAATTTATTTTACGAAATCCTATCATTTGTTGAAGCATACGTTTAAAAATCTTGTTGATACCCTCAACTTGTCCATTTGATTATAGATAACAAGGAGTAGAATTATCATGTGATAATCCTAACTTGGCAGTCAATTCATTCATCATATGGTTGCAAAAATTCTTCCCATGATCTGTAACTATAGCCTGTGGGACTCCAAACCATGCAATAACATGATTAAAGAAAAACAATCCAGTTGTTTGTCCTGTGTTATTCAATATAGGCATCACTTCGACCCATTTGGTAAAGTAGTCGACTGCGACAATAATATAACCATGCTCCCTAGAGGAACGAGGGTTACAAGTCATGAAGTCAATATCCCATTTCGAAAATGGTCTCACAAAGACAAAAGGATGCATTTTCGCTGGCAGTTTGTAGATTTTACGATAAAAAATATGGCACGCATGACAACTTCTGACTACGAGGATACAGTCTCGAAAAATTGTAGGCAAAAAGTAACCGGCATGGAGTATATTCTCCACGGTAGAATATCCAGATAAATGTCCACCACAAGCCCCAACATGACAATCATTTAGAACCTTTTCTGCCTCCTCACGAGTGAGGCACCTCCTTAAAATGGTATCAACACCACAACGATAAAGTGTATCACCGAAGATCCAATAATCTTTGTCTTGGTATCGAATATGTCGTTGTTCAGAGCGAGAGGTATTAGGTTGAAAAGTTTGAGTTTGGAGAAACATGATGAAATCTCCATACCAGGGATCAGATGATCCAATCAGAAATAGAGACTCGTTAGGAATTGACGTTTCCTACGTAGTTGTAGTACTATCAAAGGGAATGTCACAAAGAAGCTCAACCATAACTAAAGGCTTCTTTGAGTTGGATTTGATGAATTCTAAAACAAATTCCTGCAAAATTACAATCCATTTTGAATATTTGTCCCCCAGCAATTGACATGATAAGATATAAGTCATGGTTTTGTAATCCAAAATGACAACTTGGTCTTTCATAGCAGGATATAGTGGCGAAATCTTTGGACAGATTGAACAGCTTCCAAGGAAATATTTTCTATGTACGAATACTTAAATTCCGTATCATTGATATTACGACTCAAATAATAGATCAGATGTTTAATTCCATCTTCTATTATCCATCATTATCGCTCCTAAGATATTTCACTTGCTTCCCTAACTCTTTCTCTACCAATGCCTTAAACTCAAATAACTTTGAGAATGTTTGATCCTTCTTTTGCATGTAGAAGATCCAACATTTAAGATAAAATTCATCAACAAATATTACATATTACTAATGTTTTTCTATTGAAGCAACCGAGAATGGTCCACACACGTCTGTGTGAACTCTCTCAAGGATCCTCGAAGCATGGTTCTCCTTCTCATGAAAGGTGGACTTTACATACTTCCCCATGGTGCAACCCTTGCACTGATCTAACTAAGTAACTGTTCCCATTGGAAGTCCAGTAGATATTTGTTGCATGAATTTCAAGGCTCCATGATGAATATGGCCCAATTTCCTATGCCATAATTCACCCTCATCCTGGCTCACCACTTTTTCTACCTTGCCCATCATGGTAGCATAGTCATTGTAGATATTCTTAACTAGAATTCCTAAACTTTTGGCTTGACCGATTTTTTTATGTTGGAGGGAAGGTTTTCCATCGCTAAAAACAACGCCATAGCCTCTGTCCTCCAACATTGTGAATGAGACCAATTGTTTCTTTAGACATGGAACATGCATAACATATTTCAATTGAAATGGTTTACCTTACTCCCTCTGAAAGGTAATGGTACTAATCCTGGTAGCATTGTACTATCCGTCGTAGCCCATCTCTATATGCATCTGGAGATCTTTCTCCTCCAAGTCACTGAAAATTTCGTTATCTCTTGTCATGTGAAAGGAAGTGCCATTATCCAAATACCACACTGATCCCAATGCACTTGAAACCATTCATACAATTAAGGATAATTCAAGATCAAATTGCGAGGCAAGGGACTCACCAGCTACAGCTCCAACAACCTTCTTGTTCTTCTTCTTTTTTGGACAATTAGTAGCAAGATGCCCATATTCATGATAGTGAAAAAACTTCACCTTGGACATATCCAACTTATTTCCTTTAGACTCAGATTTAGAATGGAATTTATTCCCCTTCCCCTTCTTCACCTTGGCAGCCAAAGAAAAATCCTCTTCATCGTCATGCTTTGATGAAGATTCATCTCTTGTGTTCCGCCTAAACTCCTCCTACACCAGATCAGACCACAGACGTTCCCAATCCAGAAATTTTTCTCATCCTTTGATAGAGTCTTCATAATTGTGCCAACTCTTAGGAAGTCCCAAGAGAGCCAAGCTCACCAGATCATCATCAATAATAATTACTCCCACACTCCCCAGTTCATCCTGACATTGGACAAACTTCGTGAGATACTTTGGAATGTTGTCACCCTTTTCCATCTTGATCTTTCTGAGTTTATCTTTGAGCGCTAATTTCCTATGGTCGTTGTTGGTTTGGAATAGATTCATCAAATCCTTCCACATAGCATATGGCATGGCTTTCCCATGGAGGCTTGAGACAATGTGGTCTCGTACTCCCTCCAACAGAATCCTCCTCACCTTTTCCGCTTTCTTTTTCCATGGATCAAGATTGGCAGCATCTAACGAAGCAGGCTTAGGAACATCACTGTTAATGGATTCCTTCAAGCTATTTTTTTTGAGTACTTCCTCCATCCTTTCCTTCCAATAAATTTAGTTCGAGCTTCCCTTGAGTGCATACTCTAACCTCAAGGCATTGCAAGCCATTTCAATCTTGAATCAACTATAGCACCAAGAAAGTCTTTCTTCAAATTCGAAATATTTCCACCAAAAAACTCAGTTCCTGCTTCACTAGTGGAATTTACTGTGCTTTGAAACCATGTAGAAATTATACAAAATACATGTATGTCGTGGATTCTCCTGATCTAACAATATGCTATTATTAAATACAGAATCATTTCTACAAATCTTTGTGGAATTTAAAACACAATCACGAATTACAATATCATAAAGAAAGATCAATCACACACAACACAGATAATTTACGGAAATATTATAGCTAAAAACCCCACTATATTAAAATTTATATTATATCATGGACCATGAAACAATTACATACAAATCCCCAATCCAAAAGCTCTCCGTACATGAGCTAATTGTCTCACATTTTCATACAAAAATTGGCAAGTTCCTTAGCCAATTTACTATCTCCAGATAGCCTACCTCCACTGCGTAATCCCTGTTGATAGAAATCATTTTATGAGTGCAATATTTCCTGCCTTTATTGCACAATCCTCATGGCCACATCCAACGTGTGTGTGGTTTCATGTGTGCAGCCGGATAATGTCACAACTGATAGTTTACTTCCCTTTCACATAGAACTCAACTGGTCTCCACTGGATTCGACATGCATGCAATTAATAATAGTAAATCTTCAGTTGCATGTGAGACCACTAATTGCGAATTAATTAATAATTAATTCACTTGATCTCTTACTAGTGTATCTTTAGTTACAACTAGCACAACTGAGTTTTACTCACTGAACTATCACAACTTCACTTCTAACTCTGTTATAACTTCGAATCACTCAATTACAACTAATTCAACCTGCATGTCCCACCAACCAACCACTTAACTCTAAATTCCTTTTGCTAATTGATTTTCCACTTCAGTTAACTATTTCCAACTGCTCATTGATAATAAAATATATTTTATTGTCCAACTAATATTAAGGTATAATACTAGTAGACATGCATCTATGAATAGACATGCAATCTGTAAATAGAATTTTCTCATACATCTATAAATAGACATACACCTACAAATAGCCTGGGGCTCCATCTTGGTGTAGGTGCTTCATTTTCACTACAATCTTATTTTAGAATCTCAACAATTGCAATTCGCTTATCGCATATTCAAACCTCATACATGTAACCATTGCCGAATCCTACATACTTTCCGATATGCGATATTGGTGGGACCTACCATCTTACCTTTTGATATGCCTCATAACATTTGAAATACTTGAAAAACCCTTTCTCTTATGCTTCATGTAGCTTTTACCATTTTCCTTTACTTAACGAATTTTCCACTTTTCCTCTTTTGCAAACCTGTAATGGGACCCACCTTATCTTTATCGCAATTTCTTTTTGCAAAATCCTTTGACTATCATTTATGTTGCTTCTTCTGAACCCCAAAATGAAATATTACAGTTGGACCCATCCCCGGTGACGTGAGCATCACTATCACATATCGTAAATCTTATGGCCCTCCATTCATGTTACCTGCCTCATTTCCTCGATCCCCGATATGCAAAAGTTATATGCTCCAAATGAAGTGACCCTTTTACTCCCGACTGCGATAAGTCTGAATTTCCAATTTGTGATAAATACTCCTGTCCTAGATTTTCGATGAAGCCCCGAAATCTCGATTTGTGATATGTGATATTAAGTGGGACCATTTTCTTGCCACATCATCCTTTCCCCATTTCGCATCGTACATTGCAATTTATGTTGCTTTCACTCATAACAAGTCCCGCCAAGTCCTGATTTTCGATATCAAAAATCACAATTAGCACCTTTTTCCTTTTCATTTATTATGTTTAAGACATTCCCGATTGCGATTTTAGATAGGCCTACCACACCTGTTCATGTCACTCACCTTTTCGCAATCACAGATTTTGTGTGCCATATCAATTGATATCTAATCCCCTTTTCTCCATGTGATTGTGATAGTTTAAAAGGTCTTTCCTTCCTTGAGGTCTTTCCCACTTATTTAATCAATGACTCTTGTTTTATTTCTGCCCCCTTCTCCAAATCTGGTTTTAACATAGATGGGGGGTCCGAAATAGGTGGTATTGTGATCGGACCCCACTAAAACGTGTCTTCCTCTCACTATTTCATATCCCTATTCATTCAAAATACTTATCGCTTCCCACCTTTTTCTCTGCCATTCTACTCAAAAGGTTTTGGGTTTTCCACCATTATAAAGAGGTTTCTATTTTTTTTAAAGAAAAATGGTTTTCACCATTTAGAAGGAAAACAACAACAAAAATCCTCTAGAAAATATTTCCATTAAACCCATGTGACCATTACTCTCAGCACTAGCACATTTCACCAAGGCACCATGCAGCATTGAAGAGACAGTTGGAAGCATCACAGGAACCTCATCAACATTTACTCAAGAAGTTAAGATAATATCAGCTCACCCTGTACTTCTTCACCTACAATTTAGGATTAAAAACTGTTACATTCACAATGCTGTTAGAATCGATAAATATCAGTTGAGTGTTCTGTAAATTTTTCTTCTTATTGTAATAAATTAGAAACAGAAATTACCTATTCCTTTGTACTGTAATAAATTCCCTGTCTGTGACTATATTCAAGAGTCTAGCCTTTCTTGCAGACCATTCTAAATCTATAAATACACAGTTTATAGATGTAGAACAGGTCGGATAATTGAGTTTTTGAGACTCTCTGTACTACTGTGGAGCTATTTTAAATTTTAAGTGAAATCAAAGAAGTTGTAGCAGCTATTGTGAGATTCATGTGGTATTTATATTGAGCACTGTGATTTTCTCTCTGTTATTTCATTTCCACTTCATTTTTTGTGTGAAAATCATACTAGTTTATAAACACAGATCAATTATATGTTATGTTCATTAATATTTTCACAAATTTGTCTTTTCTTCTGAAGAATGGATTCATTTTAAATGCTCATTCAAACTCCTACCTTTTCTATCATCACATACAAAATGACAGCTTAATTCTACTCAATAAGTCTACCTACCTTGCCTTATTTTATTCTCTGCAATTCAATCATTGAAATCAACTTTAGTTTCATTGATCATTACTTTTATCTAGCAAACAAATTATAAAACAAATTTTAAACATATTAACTTATATCTATCCTAAAATCTCATACTCAACCATAAATTGAATATTTTAAAAAAGTGACATAGAGAGAGCCCTCTCTGGTTAGGTAGGGATAGCTACCTAGCTAAAAGTTAGTTTGTGGTTACCTTTATTCACTCCTATTTTCAGCCTAGGAAGTTGGGGAGAGTGATAACATATTCAACTAGTGATGTGGCACAGGTATTCATCAAAGATGTAGTCAGATTGCATGGTGTTCCAAAGAATATTCTATCATACATGGATGCAAAGTCCACTTCCATGTTTTGTAAGGAGTTGTTTGCAGGCTTGTGCACATAATTGGCCTTCAGTACATCTTATCATCTGCAGACAAATGGGTAGACAAAGAGGATCAATAGGATATTGGATGACATATTGAGGATGTATGTGATGCATCAACAATGAAAGTGGGAAGAGTATCTTCCACTAGAAGATTTATCTTACAAAAATGGGTATCAGGAATCCTTGAAGATGAGTCTATTTGAGGCACTATATGGGCACAACTGTAATACTCCCAATAGTTGGAGTGTTCTAGTCAATGGGTTATTTATTGGACTAGACATGTTAGCAGAGATGGAAAAATAAATACAGGTAAACAAGAATAATATGAAAGAAGAAAATGATAGGAAGAAGAGTTGTGCAGAGCGAAATTATTTTTTTTAGTTTTAGGTTAGGGAATAGGTGTACTTGGGCATCAAACCCAAGAATATCTCCTTACAGTTTGGATCATGTGCCAAGCTAGCACCTCAGTTTTGTGGATCTTTCAAGATTCTTGAGAGGATTGGTCCAGTAGCCTATCAACTTGCACTGCCTCCAAGGATGAAATTCCATGATGTTTTCCATATATTATTGCTTATGAAGTATGTTAAAGATGTTGATGATGTGATTGACTATTCTTTACTATAGGTGGATCCATATGGATAATTCTAGCTGAAGCCTTAATGTATACCACAGAGAAAGGTGCTCATTCTCTATAACTGAGAAATTGAGCATGTTAAAGTGGAGTGGAAGCACTTTTGGCCTGATGAAGCTACATGGGAGATGGTCGATCATATATGGGCTATGTATCCTTCATTTTTTGTCAATTGAGGCAAAGAAATTTTGGTATGATGTTTTCGTATATGTTTTGGAATATGCTTGGTGTGATGTTTTGGTATATGTACATATGTATATGGATTTAAATACCTCCATGAGCTATGTTATAAATTTCTAATAAGCGATGTGGGTGTTATGTCATTATATTTTTCATGTTGTTATGTTGTCATGTTGGTTTGCTTTTTAGCAGGGTGATCGTTGAAAATACTGCATCAAGCTAAGTTATAAATCTCCATGGGAAATATGTTTATGTTTTAGTGTTTTTGCTAAGGTATAGGTGTTATTGAACACCGAGGAAGGTGTCCCACAAAGGGGTAGTGTTCTGTAACAACCCTAGTGAAAATTCCATTTAATGAAAGTTAATAAAAGAAAAATAATAACCATGGTTATGGGACACATATTCCAAGATGAACTTTGGGAAAATATCCTAGTGTGGGTTTTCATTTGGTTTATTATGGCTAAGGAAATTGGAAAAGGAAATCGAAAAGGATTTGGAAATGAAAAGTGGCATTAATTGGCAATTAATTTATTAAAATAATGAAAATTAGGAGAAGGGAATGGTGAAAGGTCACAGGTTGCATGTGAGGAGGAAATTGAAGGAAAATAATGTAAAATGAAGAAAATAGCGGCCTCATTGATAAAAAGGCTTATGAGGATCAGCTGGTCCCTTTTGTCAGTTCAATTTTGGAGCTCTCTCTCTATTCTCTCTCTCTCACACACTCTTGGAAACTTAATGTTTTCTTGGAGCATTTCAACATTGCATCAAAAAAGGTAAAGAAGGAAAAGAGGAAGCAAAGATCAAGCAAGGAAGAGTAGGATCAAGAAGCTACAACGAGATTATTTGGAGGTATCCATTTGTGTGTGTGGTTTCGATGCTATATTTGGCATGCATAGTGTTGCATGTGTGTTCTTTATTATATTTTTCTCATTTCCATGTGTTTTTCCAAGTGTATCAGTTTTTTTCAGCCTATCCTTTACATTTCTAGATAGCCATGGTGTGATGGGGTTCTCATGTTTTGGTTGAGTTGGATTTCTGTATGGAATCAAAGCTAAGTGAGGTGGATCTATGAATTAAAAACACATGGCCTAATAACCCCTAACCCAGATTTTGGGTTGTGACAAAGCTAGATTTTGTGTTGCCTCAATGGACCTAAAATTCCTTGACTGGTGAATGGTGAGATATACGGTAAACCCTAGAAGTGGTTGCTCTCAATCAAGACTAGGAATCATGGGATGGGATATATTGTAAAGCTTGGAGAGTGGAGTCTCAGTTAGGGAATAGGGATCTGGTGTGGATATTGATAAAGCCTAGAGACTAGGAGAAAGGAAAATTCTTCACGGCGTAGGTGGAGAAAACCGGTGGAATCCATACTTTTTTTTTCTTAGTGATTTGGTGGAGATCATGGTAAATCCTATTATTACATGTTTATTGTTTATTTCTAGTGGTCCGGTGTGGATTGTGGTAAATCCTTGTTTCTCTTGATGAGGGTGAGGTGGTTTAGCCTTCTAAATCCTTCATTGGTTCTTTTGGTTTGAGTCCCACATTCATGCTTGGAATATGGCGTGAGGGAGATCGGCTGAAGAAATATTTGGCTCAGCCAATCTATGGTCAGGTGGAACATGGTAGTCCCATAATGGGTTGGATTTTTCATTCATCAACAATATTTTATTTTCCCTATTATCTTATGTGTAAATTTATGGATTTATATGTGGATTCTATCTTTGATATACCCTTGATATTTTTGTTGTTATTATGTTGGTTTCTAAATGAATGAAAAATGTATCTATGACCTAATAGATGATAATGCAACTAATGATATAAGGTATCAATTATTCTTAGTGATTTTAAGATAAGTACGAGACCCCTATCCTTAGATATGTTGTTTAAACATGTAGATTATATATTTTTGACATGTTTGACGAAATTACCGTCATGGCTAGTAGGGGTCCAGTCAAGTCCTTGTTAAAGTAAAAGGATTTCTATCATCACTTTTTTGTTATATTTCATTTCTAACAGTGTCATGGATTTACGGGCAGTGACCTAGGCTCTAGGCATAAAAAAGTGGCATAGAAATCAAGGTCGCAGGTTTAGAATGACTGGGAAAAGTCCCAGTCGCATGCATACCCATTTTGTATGTATGACGGGAGGGTCCCATTCACACTCTTACCCATGTCAAGGGAGTGAATGGGGGATTGATGGATTAAAAGGTCAATTTGATTCAGGGGCTAGCCTCCTGGAAGTTTTTCATCACTCTTGGGTGTCCTGTAGTAGGTGGAGAAGGTCTGTGTAGTTATGTGGTGTCAGCTCCACTTCCTTAAGGTGACCTAGGAGGTTGAATTAGATCATAGTAGCCTCTCGTCACATGTTTACCCCATTTGGTTTGTTACTTAGGAAGATATTTAAGAAGGGTGTTACATTCTTGGCTACGATCAATTTTCTACATAGATTTATTGAAAATTCTATAAAAATCCTAAAGCATATAACAAGGATGCTCATAAAGGAAAATTGGGTTAGGTGGAGTCCAGAAGTGCGAGATTCATTTGAGAAAAAAAATAAGTCCATCATGGAAGATTTAGTCTTAGTGAATCATGATTTCTCAAAATAATTTCATATTTTCTCCTTTTCATCTGAGTATACCATCACGACAGTTTTGTTCCAAAAGAATGAAGAAGGGTATGAGCAGCGTATATAATTTTCCATCTGTGATTGTGAAAGAAATATTTATTCAGGCCAATAGTGATGGTTGATGATGAAAATCAATAGAAAATATAGAGGAATATGATTTGGAGATTAAGTATACTAAGTTGGTGAAGGGCTAAGAGTTAGGAAATTTCTAACCAAGTCCAATCATGTTATGCTGGAAATGTTGATTAATGAAAATCGTTGCAACATTTGTGGAAATGAGAATCCATAAGAACCTCCTTCTTCGAATGAAGAGAATGAAAAATATATATATATATATATTCTAGAAGATAAAATCCATAAGAGCCTTTCATTCCAGTAGGATGGAATACACAAGAACCCTTCCTAAAGGACCTCTCAAAGTTCCAAAATTCTCCATGGTATCAAAATATAGTGTTCTTTCTACAAAATTTGGAATTTCCATCTATGATTGTGAAAGAAATACTTATCCAAGCCAATAGTGATGGTTGATGATGAAAATCAATAGAAAATATAGAGGAATATGATTTGGAGATTAAGTATACTAAGTTGGTGAAGGGCCAAGGGTTATGAAATTTCTAACAAATTCCAATCATGCTATGCTAGAAATGTGGATTAATGAAAATCATTGCAACATTTGTGGAGAGGAGAATCCATAAGAACCTCCTTCTTCGAATGAAGAGAATCTAAAAAAACATATTTATTCTAGAAGAGAAAATCCAGAATAGACTTTCATTCTAGTAGGATGGAATCCACAAGAACCCTTCCTGAAGGACCTCTCAAAGTTCCAAAATTATACATGGTATCAAAATATAGTGTTATTTCTACAAAATTTTGAATTTTCACCTAAGTTTCCTAAAGCTAAATGTAGGTTTTTGAAATTGAAATAAATCAAGTACTACATTTTAAATGAAGGTATGTTTTGGAAATATCTTGTTGGCATCCTCCTTACTTGTGTCACTAAGGACCAAGTGTCAAACATCATATCAAAATTTTATTGAGACGTATGCGGGGGACATCATACTGTGAATGTCACGACTCATAATATATTGAGAGTAGTATATTATTTCCATTCTTTACTCAATGATACTAATATTGTTGTTCAATCTTGCCAAAAATTTCAGATGTCTACAGGTAAGTAGAAGCTTGAACCTCAAGCTAATCAAATTTCAAGCTCCTTTCTGGAAAAGGATATTGGATTTCATTGTGGAGATACATCTGAATTCAATTGTGTAGCACAAATACATTCTCAAAACAATTGATGGTTTTACCAAGTGGGTGGAAGTTATTCCAACTCGCAAATCCGACGAGAAGGTTATCACAGATTTCCTACAGAGAAACATTCTCTCTAGATTTGGTTTCCCCTAAAAGATAGTCATAGATAATTCTCAAGATTTTAAATATATTAAGATGATACAATATTTTCAAGTGTTGGAGCAGGGTCCTCCAACAGCTGCGAACTGCGACAATTTCGAGTATTTTGTATAATTTTGGCATATTTTGGTCTAGCACAGGGGTTTTGCGGTGGGTCAAAGCCTTGAAAGCATTGTAATGGGCCAAAGGGTAGACCTACAGTCCACAAACCATGGTTTGCACACCACAGGAGAGTTTAGGCTATCTTGTTATAAATAGAAGGACATTTTGAGTTGTAGGAGAGAAAACAAAGGAATAGAGATTGATGCTAAGTGTGAACTGATAGATTTGGTTAGGGTTGTTGGGGAAGGACTCCTGCTATTGTGTGCGCGAAGATTCTTTATCCTGCTGTGTGCAGACCCTGCTGTTGTGTGCACAGGTTGGGTTTGGGGTATTGTAAGAAGGATCTGGGGATTAATGAATGTAGACGTATTATTGAATATCTGAGTTTGTTGGAATTATTGTTAATTAAAGTCTGTCATATCAGATTAGTTGATGCATACTGCTATGTGATGATTTACGCTACGAAAGAAACTGTGTTATCTGTTTATGCTGCGAGCTGAATCTGTTCTGTTTTACTTTATGCAACAATCACAAAAATGTTTGTGTTAGTGTTCTATGCATACATGATCTATTCATTGTCATGAATATAATTTATGTTGCACACGTGGATGCGGAGGAACTTAGTAGATCTAGGCTCTGTGACATAAGATCTGGTCAGTATAAGATTTAATGCAGCTTTTCTTGACTTACCTACCCTCTCCCAAGGTGCGGAAACCTAGTTCTATCACCCATCCATACTATTTCGGGTGAGAATTTGGCCTGCGCAAGTAGGTCACTGCTGAAAGGGCTAGTAGTATAGGGGTTTGTTGGCAAACCTTGAACCTCTGAACCTGGTTCAAGACCCCTCGAGCCAAGAAATGGCTCTGTTACTGGGACCGAGAGCATTTTGAGAGAGGGATCGGGTAATGCCAAGGTCATACTGGAAATCTGAAAGAAAATAATTTGATGAATGGTTCGAATGGCAAGTTCAGGAAGTCGTAGTGAAAGATAATAAGAGCAGTTGTGCAGAGTTCTCCAGCCACACCACTTTCAAACCAATGTAGGGGTAAGAATTCACCTATGCCTCCACCCCCATAGGAAGATATGGCTGCGCACATGAAGTTGTCAAATTTTAAGGGTGTGGGGGATGAAGACATGGATCAGTTCTGGTTTGTCGCAAGATCGGTATGGACTACGCAGAACATAGCTTATGACGCGGTGAAGAGGGCACAATTTTCCCTTACCTTCAAAGGAAGAGCTTTGGATTGGTACATGGGATACATTGGACAACATGCAAACTCAACCATCGAAGAGGTCAAGGACGCCTTAAAAAAACAGCTCAAGAAGCCTAAGTCCTATTCTCAAATAGTGGTCGATCTAAAGGATTTCAAGAAAGGGCCTTTTGAATTTGTATGGGGGGGCGATCAATGGTTGAATAAGGTGATCAAGGAAGGAGTATTTCAGTACAATGATAGACAGCACATGAACTGGTTCATTTCTATGTTGATTCCTCATCTACGTGTACCTATGGGTCACCAAAATTTTGAATCTCCAGAAAAAGCCTTGGAGGTCGCTATGAAGTTAGAAGATACGCCCAAAGACGATACCTAGCTAGGAGTCTAGCAGATCTAAGGACAACTAGAAGAAATGCACATGGAGATCTAGAACCTGCGAAAGGAGCGAGGCGTAGACGTTAGCCTATAAAGATGGCGCATAAGTTTCATAACGAATAGTCACACCAAGAATAACTGTCCACTATTAATAGACTACATGCAGGTCGGGGGACTTAGTCTGCTGTGCCCTAGGGAAGTGGTAGGACCAAGTGGGCCAGCACTATGGTGCGATGATTGTTGTGTTGTAGGGCTACACAAAATAAACCACTGTCCCTGCCTTGTTGGGAATGTCCCAGAAGTAAAACATCAATGGTGCAGGTTCTGCAGGTTGGTAGGACATGATGAACAAAACTTCCAGATGTATGATTTCATGATCGATCAGGGGAATCTCTATAGGGTGCAGTCGGACCCATCTTCACCCAGATCGCTCTCGAGCACAGGGGGCTCCCCAGCAAGGGGAAGGGGAGGCGGAAGAGGTGGAAGGAAAGGACGAGAATGAGGGAAACTCATCTGTTATAGTTGTGGAGAGATAGGACACTTTGCCAGGGACTTCCCAAACCCTAAAAGACAGTCCTGCTAGTATTGCAGGCAGCTAGACCATGTGATTGAAGACTTTCTAGTCTTGATAGTGAAGATGCAAGAAAAGTAGCTCACACCTACACAGAATGTGCAGAGGGTTAAGGTAGAACTACGAGACAAAGACCCAAGTGTAAATGTCATAACACGTAGTGGGATGGCCACCGAGGGTCCTAGGGAGAAAAATGAAATCGAGCCTCTGATCCAGCCAGCAGTTAACAAACATAAAGGGTTGGATCTAAACAAAGAAAAAGAAACATTTATCGCGGCTTGCAAGGACTTTTCCGAGGCAAAGGCATCTACTTTGCAGCTGCCTGAGGACCTCGAGGCAGATGAGGAGAAAAACCCTTTTTAAAAGCATGTATAAAGTTGGTGCACAACCCGAGGGCTATGGAAAATCATCAAGCATTGATAAATAGCTGCACAACACGACCTATTCCCCCTCCACAAGTCAAGGATGTACATAAAATCTATTTATATAAGAAACGCACCAGTAGGGAGATGCGGTTGACTATGTAGAGCGGTGATTACGAGATGGATCAGGTTATTTTGGACTTAGGATTGGATGCAAATGTATTACCTAAACAGACTTGGCAATGAATTGGGCAGCCTAAGCTGGAATGATCTACTATCCAGCTCGGATGGGAAATCAACAAAAGGTCATTCCATTGGGAAGACTATCAAAGATTGTGGTGGATATCGCAGGGGTTAGGGTCCATGTTGAATTTGAAGCAATTTAGATTGTCGAAGATGCGAACCCCTACATCACGCTCCTAGGCTTGGATTGGGCCATCGATATGGGAGTTATCATTAAATTAAAGAAGTGAAGCATGGTATTTGAGAATAACAGTACAAGGGTAATAGTACCATTAGATCCGACAGAAGGTGAAAATTACATAGAACCAGTGTAACGAAGAGGATGTAGATGACATTAATAAATTGACTAGGAGAGATGAAGACTGGATCAACCCCATGGTGGAGGGGGTACTCTGCTGGGAAAAGGAAAGTGAATGTCTCTCTGACTCTGATGGGGAGATGGAGAATTGGAAAAACCGGCTACACGATGTTTCTGCGTTGAGATGTCTTTGGATCACAAAGAACTTCTGCTACATCTCCTCAGCGGTAAGAGATCTACCTTATCTTGATGGTTTTGGTAATGTTAGGGTCTTTTTTCAGGCATTTGAAGCTGAGGTGCCGCAAGAACGACGGCTATGGGCCTGTAAGCTAGCCATGCATGGGTAACTTGCACAATGGTGGGTAATGCATGAGGAGGTGTTCCAGGATTGGGAAGAGTTTCAAAATATGATGATCCTACGATTTGAGGCTCCCGCCGACGTATGAATTAGAACGTTCCTTGGATCCGAAGATCCACGAGAATATTTGTTCGCATGGGTAAAACAATGGTGCGATAGAACTTCCCAAGAATGGGTTCATTTTCTTATTCATGCCCTGGGACAACTTCCCACCACATGGTACTTAGATGTGGAGCTCCATCTACACACTCGCCACTAGTAGGCTTTGAGGGATTAATTTCTAGGAACATTTGGGATAATAGGCGAGACAAAGGTGCTTGATGCCGCTCTGCATGATATTGACACTGTAGCATGGGATGAATCGCATCTATATGTCGCACCTGAAATACCCACGTGGGAAATACATGTACTGAGTATGGTCGATTACCATGACCTAGCCCCAAAAGAAGGTAAGAATGATCCACAAGCTACTTCTGACTCAGAATTGGAAGGGATGCGCACAGTTACCAGGCCATGTAGGCTACGAATGGGTGGCATTGAAACACACCCTACGTTGGCTAAGATTGGGGATGCATATATAGGAAGAAGAGTTATCATATATCTAGAAAATCCTACAACCAAGAAACAACTAAGTTCAATCCTCGGTCATGTAGGTTATTACAGGAAGTTTGTTTGACGATACACACCAGTCACAGCACCTCTGAGAAACTTGCTTACGAAGGGGTTTCAGTTCTGTTCGGATGATGCATGTCAGATGAAAATGTCTTTGGTTTCAAAGTTCCCAAGGAATGAGCCTGTGTTGAGGAAGGATACGCAGGAGGCACAGGCGTTTATTCCAAGTGCAATAGGTACGCTAAGCACACATGAGGAGTGAAAAGTGGTAGTTGGAACAATAAAATTTGGTAAAGAGGAAAATTTATTCTTGAATGGAGTGGGCAGCTGGAAATTAATGAGGTGATTCCTTCAAATTTTTTACCATTTACATGATGGTAAGTTCCAAGTGACATTTAGCCTACCATTGGATGACCGCAGGCATTATAAATTAGGAAGAATATCTTAGACAAAGGTTCCGTATCACTTCTGTAACTTGTATGTATTTTCTCTATGCTGCACGATTCTCTGGGCCTGTAGTGTCCTGTTCATGATGAATCAACCCACTCTCACTGCCAATAGTCCCCCAGAATTGGGATTCCATTTTCACGCTAGAACAATAGCTACTAACCCTGCAGAAGTTTCGGTACCTACAGAGCCAAAACTTGAGGAAATCACGATGAGTGAGTTGGGGGACGAATAAATTGATAGGATAATTGTGCTCTGGCTCCTTGCATGGAGGAATGGATTTATACCCAGCAAAAAGAGCACCGAAGGGACCTACGCGACAAGAGTGACCCCCCCTATCAACCCCGAGGAGACCGTAGGACTGAGCGAGAGGGGCTCAGACGCAGCCACGAAAAAGGACTCACAACTGCCACAGATTGCTGAAAAGGACGTCGAGGCCAGTTCGCAGCTAGACCTGAGCATGCAAGGGATGAGTAATAAATATACCACCTTCTTCCTAGGTACGAAGCAGCTAAGTAAGCCTGCAAAAGGGCCCCAAAAAAATCAACATGCCCAATGCCAGGAATATGATGCGACGATCACACTAACTGACAGTGACCTCAAGAAAAACATGGACGCACTTACACTGGCTACATAGGATAGGTGGGCAGCTATAGAGGAACAATAGAAGGCTGCAATTGACACCATTCATGCCAAGCTCCACACTCTCCAGTGGAAGATAGATATGCTAGAGACCAATGTAATTCATACACGGGCTCCCTTGGCATCTGGCAGTGCAATGCTAGCTATGGAAGAAATTCATCTCTGCTCTTTGCCTAGCGCTACCCTTGTAGGAATCCAACTCCAAGCAGGTACATGGATACAATTATATCTGGCTAAACTGCCCCACGAGGCATTACAAGGTCCCCACACTGCCATATTCCGGGAGATCCACCATTGAGGCTTGAACATACACTAACAACTAGGTGTGGCCTAGCGAACCATCGCATGGAAGAATGTAGAAATTCCCCTCGCTGTATCGCAACAGGTGGAGCTTGAAACAGTGATGCATCAGCTCTACACAGTGGTTCTAGACGGGATCTTGGCTGCAGCTACACCCTAGGACAAAGTGGAAAGATTGGTTGCGGCATTGAAAGCATCTAGGACATAAATGCAAGTCCTCAAGACACAGTTGGAGCAATAAATCTCTGACTTACAGGCCAAATTGCAGCCTTCCATGCTGCCAAAGGTACGAGCCCAAAGAGATGCTCTGGTGACCAAAGCTATGAACACTATCATAGGGAAGATTACTCAGGGCGCCGAGTTGCTAAAGTCAGCTATGCAGCTCTGGACCATGGTCCAGTTCAATTTGGTCCTCCGACATATCAATCGGGACTTACGATAGAAGGAAGAAGCTTTCGAGCAGGTCAAGGATACATTGCCCACCTTGGTTCCTGCACAACATTTAGCACATTTAAGGACCAAAAAACTCTCCAGGATGAGATTGAGAAACTCTAACGCAAGAAGCATGTAATCGAGGAACGATTGAAGCTGTGGGCTTCCACAGCCCTCCATCTCTCACAAGATGCAGATGGCGCGACTAAGCGACTAAACCAGACACTGGAAAGTGTCACCGTGGCAACCGAAGGACCAACATCCCAAAATATTGTGGACCTTGTGCAGAGCACGGATTCTTAGAGTCAAGAGGTGTTGCCTCCGTTGATCGCATCCATCAATGCACTACGCGCGCAGGTGGTGACCGCACCACTACAATGACTCGGGACAAGTGATAAGATTTCATTGGGGGACTGTTCCAACAGGGCCCTCCAACGGCTGTGAACAGGGACAATTTTGAGTATTTTGTATAATTTTGACATATTTTGGTCTAGCACAAGGGTTTTGGGGTGGGTGAAAGCCCTGAAAGCATAGTAATGGGTCAAAGGGTAGACCCAGAGTCCGCAAACCACGATTTTTGGACCACATGAAAGTTTAGGCTAGCTTGTTATAAATAGAAGGACATTTTGAGTTGTAGGAGAGAAAAAAAAGGAATAGAGATTGATGCTAAGTGCGAACTGATAGATCTGGATAGGGTTGTTGGGGAAGAACTCCTGCTGCTGTGTGCACAGAGATTTTTTGACTTGCTGTGTGCAGACCCTGCTGCTCTATGCGCAGGTTGGGTTTGGGGTATTGTAAGAAGAATATGAGGATTAATTAATGCGGAAGTATTGTTGAATATATGAGTCTGTTGGAATTATTGCTAATGCAAGTCTATCATATATGATTAGTTGATGCATATTGCTATGTTGATGATTTACGCTACGAAAGAAACTGTGTTATCTGTTTATTCTGCGAGTTGAATCTGTTCTGTTTTACTTTATGCAAGAATCACTGAAATAGTTGCATTATTGTTCTATGAGTACATAATCTATTGATTTTCGTGAATATCATTGTTGTTGCACACGTGGATGCAAAGGAAATCGATAGATCTAGGCTCTGTGATATAAGATCTGGTTAGTATAAGTTTGAACGCAGCTATGCTTGACTTACCTACCCTCTCCCAGGGTGCGGAAACCTAGCTCCAACACCCACCCATACTACTTTGGGTGAGACTTTGGCCTACGAAAGTAGGTCACTGCCGAAAGGGCCAGTAGTATAGGGGTTTGTTGGCAAACCATGAACCTCAAAACCTGGGTTAGGACCCCTCAAGCCAACATCAAGACTATAGTATTGAATTATTTCATTCAACAACATACTATCATCAAGGGAATGGACTAGCAGAATCGTCAAGAAAGAATTTGATAAGAATTACTAAGTGAATTCTATATAAGAATAAGAAGAATTGGGATGCAAATCTCAAATAGGCTTTGTGGGAGAAAAAGATCATCACTAAGAGAGCTATGGGAACTTCCCTATATCAATTATTGTATGGGATGGATGTGGTTTTCCTATTAATATTACCCTTCTAGTAATGAAGTTGCTTCAAGATCAGGCACCATATATTAGTCCGATGAAAAAGGTAGTCTATCAAATGATAGAAGTTCAATAGTAGAGGGAAGAGACCTTGAGTAAATATAAACCCCACCAGAAAAGAGTGAAATATTTTTTAAATAAGCAAAGGAGTGTGACATACAATTTGGAGATCTCGTACTGAAATGGGACCCTATCCATGTTGATAAAGGAAAGCATGGAAAATTTGACAATCTATGGATTGGTCCATTTTGAGTACTAGAAGTTCTTGATAGCAATACTTATCATCTAAAGACATTAGATTGATATTTCCTAGAGAGCTCAATCAATGGTAGTATCTTGAAGAAGTTATTCACCTGAAGTGATATTGAAAGACAAAAAATCACATGCTACTCCTAGATTATTAAGCCATAGTATTTGTATTTTTTCAATAAACCATAAGAAGAAGCAGACATTTCCCTTAAGAAATAGACTCCACAACCTAATGATGGAAGGAGCTATTCTTCTCAATAGAAAAAAGGTTCTTGTTGTCCCCCATGGAGCTGATGTTGGTGTAAAAAGAAACACCCATGCAAAATTTGGTGCAAAATCTTCAAGCTCCTAGTTCAATCCATGTCTGAGGGGCAAAGATCTATTCATCTATAACATATATGGAGTCACTAGGAAAGGAATTTTTGCATGAGTGACATTTAATTTTCATCGGCTCAAGATGTCCTAAATCCATGACCCACATAAACCAGGATCCCACGAGCATTCATAGGCTGAGCATGCCACTCAGGAGTGTTGACGAGCACACTCTACATGAGCTTGTCGAGCTTGAATAAAGAGACCAGCAGGTGATGGACACCAGTGGGGATGAACACCACACAAATATGATGAAAAAGAAACGCATTCATCCAAAGTCCTATGGTTTTCCTACACCACCAAGCTATGTGAGGATTAAAACCTTGAGGTGGTGTAGAGAAGCCATGTGTCATCCCCGCGGGCTTCTTGCACACCTCTTGTGCTTTCAAAATCCAAGCCTCAAACCTTGTAGGAAACCTACATGTGTCCTCCCTAACATCAACCTCCTGCATCAAATCGCCACCCGACATCATCATGTCACCACCACTCTGCCACTACCTCACCAGCCACCACATGGACTCTCCATACACCGAAATTCCACATCCAAATTATCTTCCACATCACCTTTGTGTCATTTTTTGCATCATCTGTCACATCATCATATTCTTTCCTAGTCATAATCCATGCTAATTTTGGTTCCACCTATAATTTACATCCCCCTAACATCTTATGTGCTCCATCCAAGCGACATAGTGTCAAATTTGATGATGGGTGATACCACTCATCAAATGATTGTAGAAATTATCGCATTGATAATATTCATGACCTTTAAATCGGAAGAGGGGTGTGGAGCTAAACACTTGTCAACCCCTCATCTCCCCTACACCACAACAAAGTTTTCAATAGGTAAGAGCTTGATGATGTAACGCATCACCATAGAAACTAAATTTACCGATCAAACGGGAACTATTACTTCAAAACGAGAACTCTAGCCCAAAAAAATAAAAAAACATGAAAAAGTAGCCCAAAAATGAAAAGTGTCTTCTAGAATGCACTTTTTTTTTAGGGTAAAATTTCAACATATTTTTAAATTACGTTAAAAACCAATTTTTTTTTCTTGAAAAAAGGATTGAAAAAAACCCTCGAAACAAAAAGTGTTGATGGTGAAATAACGTCACCAATTTTTTTTGTGCAAAAACCAACCTGAAAATGAAAAGTGTTGAAAGTGTTGATGGCGAAATAACGTCGCCAATTTTTTGTATGCAAAAGACAGCCCGAAAACAAAATTTTTTGATGCTGGAATAATGTCGCCAATTTTGTGTGTACAAAAAACAACCTGAAAATGAAATGTGTTGATGCTGGAATAATGTTGTTAATTTTTTGTTTGCAAAAAACACCATGAAAATGAAAAGTGTTGATGTTGGAATAACGTCTTTTTCTTTTTAGGGTAAATTGTCAATAGTTGTTAATATTGACATTAAAGATAAAATATCATCACTCTGAAAAAACATAAAATTTCAATGATAAACATAACCTGATGCAATCCTGGGAAGTGATGATTGATGCTTTCCGATTCATTTTACTAGCTTCGATCTCACTTCTTCACCCCTGTGACGATTGCCCGATGCAATCAGTGTTAAGTGGACTATTCAAAAATCATGAAAAAATAGTGAGATATGACTACCTCTCATGGAAATGGTCATAGATGAATGAATTATTTAACGCAGTTGAATCCCAAAAATGATATCTAATGATAAACATGACATTAAATATAAAATATCAAAATTCTTAAAATTCCAATGATTTTTAGGCATGGTATTAAAGCTAATCTATTATCATGCCTTTGAAAAGCCTTAAAAATCTAGGGATGACATTAAAGATAAAATATCACCTTTATGAAAATAAAATTCCAAGGATATTTAGGCATTAAAATAAGTTATAATAATAATAATAATAATAATAATAAACCGTATAAATAAAATATGATAAATTTTTTTTTAAAACTAGTTAAAATCTAAAAAAAAAAGAATTAAAAATAGTTAAAATTTAAAAAAAAAAAAAAATTTAAATTTAAATTAAAAAAAAAATATTTATTCATAATGCACCTGCTGTCACTCACCAACAGTTTGTGGATGACAATATGGTTTTTGGCTATCCATCTGTACAAGAAGCTTCCAAGTTGAAATCCTTGCTGCAGGACTTCTCCGATGCTTCAGGAGCCAGCATCAACAACTCTAAATCCCAGATCTTCTTCTTTCACACTCCTCCTCTAACGCAATCAGCCATTGCCCGTATCCTTGGCTTCTCTACAGCCTCCCTCCCTTCTACCTACCTGGGTGCACCTCTCATTGCAACCCCGCTTAAGCATGCCTCATGGCGCAAGCTCTTAGACAGGCTGGAAGCCTGTCTCTCCTCCTGGACTTTCCGCACCCTAAACATTGCTGGTAGACTGGTTCTCATTAAATCCGTTCTCCAAGCCATGCCCCTTTACCTCTTCTCCATTTTGGCGGCTCCCAAATGGGTTCTCAACAAGATTAAAGCCCTTCAGCGGAATTTTCTCTGGGGATCAAAAGGAACCAATCGAAAATGGGCCTTGGTTCAATGGTCCACTGTTTGCAAACCCAAAGAGCAAGGAGGAATTGGCCTTCGTGATCCTCTCCTTAGCAATGCCATCATGAATGCGAAGATTTGGTGGAACTGGCTAACAGCCCCTGAAAAGCCTTGGGCCATTCTATGGAAGGCCAAATATGCCCAAAATCGACCTCAGGAAGATCTAGTTAGACTCACTCTGGAAGAGAATGGTTCTATAATCTGGAACTCAGCCAAATATCACCACCTTCTCATTCAACAACATAGTTTCTGGGAGATAAGGAATGGCACATCTGCAAGGTTCTGGACAGATTCATGGGAGCAACTTCCAAAGTTCACCAATACTTTCAATCCGTCCATGGAACCTGACTGGGATACTCGACAGCAGGAGACCGTTAATCAATATTGGGACGACACCGATAAGCAGGGTTATCAGCAATGGAAACAGGCGGCCAGAATAGCCAGGAATGCCAATGAGCAAGAAAGTCAAGCCATCACCGATGAACTCAAAAATCGATGCATCAGGGTTTCGCACGATAAGGATATTTTAAGATGGGGTCACACACCTAAGGGCACTTTCTCCACTCGGGAGGCCTACAAGATCCTCAGTATGGATCCTGAGCCCAAAGATCCTCTTTGGGGCAAAATCAGAAATTTAGGAGTATGGCCCAAAGTTGCCCTATTCCTCTGGCTCCTTGGCCACCAACGAATACTCACATGGGACAATCTACGTAAGCGGCACTTCCGTGGCCCCTCCATCTGTCCCAACTGTGGGGTTAATGAAGAAAATCAGCAGCATCTCCTTCATGCTTGTCCCCCTGCCTCTCAGCTGTGGGAGAAAGTTAGCTTCAGGTGCCAAAGAAATTGCAAACCCAACACAGACATTAGAGGAGCCATGCGTGATTGGCAGCAACAACCTTTCAAGAGCGGAATTCTCAATCACCTCTGGAGAATCATCCCCGGCCTTCTCCTTTGGACCATTTGGAAAGAGAGAAACAAGCGCATTTTTAAGGACTAGAGGACCTCGATAGACATCATCTGGAGCAATTACTGTCTCAATCTTATGGAAACTCTAAACATGCAGTCCTGGAGCATCGAGGATTTCCCCACTCTAGACAAGGAAAAGGCCATATGGGAGAACTGGGGACTTAAAACTCAACCCAAAGTTCAGAAGCATACTGTCCTCAACACTGAAAAATTACACCACACATGGACTCCCCCCCCCAGGAACACCTATAAGCTCAACTTTGATGGTGCCTCAAAAGGCAATGCAGGCTTTGGGGGCATTATAAGGAACCACACAGGTGCACCTCTGGCTGTGTACATGGGAAGTATTGGTTGGGATACAAACAAATCGGCGGAGCTGGAAGGATTATGGCAAGGCCTTCTTCTCTCACAGCAGGCGGGGCTGCACCCTATTGAGATTGAAGGCGACTCACAGATCCTCATCAACATGGCAGCTCAACTTATCAACGGGGCCCGGGCGCGTCAGATTTCCAGCAGCTGGCGTCTAGAATCTATATTGGAAACTATGGAAAGATGGCTACAGGAAAACAGGGCTCTCCTATTCAAGCACACCAGAAGAGAAGGCAACAAGGTTGCAGATTTACTTGCCAATCTAGGGGTTGATTGTGGAAGTAATCTCAGAACAGGGACGCTGGACATTATCCAGAAAGAGGATCACAGGAGGATTTGCCACAATCTAATTCAGAAGGAGGTGAACCCCCCGGATGCGGGTGTTAGTGCAGTTAATGAGGGTGAGAGGACGCAAGCAGTCGAACGGGAGGCCACATGCCATCCCTCACAGCTGCATTGAGACCACTTGCCCGCAGTAAATACTCCACCGCATGCTCTTAATGGCGTTTGGTATGAAGGCGATTCTCATTATCGCAGGGGAGGTTCGAGGCAGCCTCGACTGCCGCAACAACATCTCGCATAAGATTTGCAAGCCTGGTCATTCAATGCGGCGTTTTGAGTGTTGCAGGAAGGGAACGTTAAAGGCCATGGAGCCGCTAGTCCCCCAGCCAATGAATTCGCGATGTAACTCAGTTCTGGACAGAGCCAGAGAGTGCACCACCACAGGGAAGCGCAGCCGTCTGACCTGTTGCCTGGAGCCCGATGAAAGCATTCACATTTCTGTAGCTGGCTCTTGTTTGTCCGCGACGGTGGTTCTGGGCATTCCTCCCGCGACGTGCCCTCAATCGCTTCAGAGCTCCAGTCCGGTTAAAGCTGCTAAAATGCCAAGGCTGCGGCAGAGGATGAGGTGCAGGAGGGGGTCTTCTCATTCTGCCAGAAGGCATTCTCCTTCCCTTTCTTCTTCCCCGTCTGACACCTCTGCACATTCTGACAGCCTCCCTCGCCTCCTCCGTGGGCGCTTGCTCTGCTCAGGCCGCAGGTTAGATTCACCTTCAGGGGATGCGCTGCCTGCTCAGTCGCATACGGCCCTCTTCTCGTTCAATTGTGCTCTCAACAGACCACGCGTAACTGTGGCCATCTCCGTGGTCTTCTTGGAGGAGCCCCTGCCGGAGAATCCGCCTGAAGAGCAAGCTCCAGTCGAAGGCGCTCATATGGACACGATGCAGCAGGACACGAGGGGTCAGCCTGAGGTTTCCAGGGCGTCTTTGCAGGATGAAACAGGTCGCGTTCAGGCAACTGTCACTGAATCTCCCACTGTTGTCCACCACAATGTTGAATTCTCCCATGTTCAAAGCAAACCAGAAGACTTCAGATGCAGGATCGAGGAGGTTGCTCCTGATGAGTAATCCGATCCTCCTTTCTTGTCTCTTTTGTATTTTCTCGGCCCTCTCCGAGGGAGTGTTTTGCTGTTTCAATGTTTCTCTCAATTTTGGTCCAATTTTTGTCAAAGACCAGTTTCAGTCTTTACATCGGTCTAGTCTTGTTATGGTCCAGTGTTATAGCTATGCTCCTAGTTTCAAGTTAATGACATTCCAGCTCGATCCCCTGCGTGGGATTTTTTCTGTCTTGGGTTTTTCAAGCTGGCGCCCCTTGCAGGGCAGCCAAAATCTAGTCACTGTCAGCTCAAATTGCCTCTTTGTAGGCACAGTTATGGCCTAGGCCAGATGTACTATATTTTTCACTGTTAATAGATTACTCTAACTTAGAAAAAAAAAATAAAAAAATATTTAAATAATAATTTAAATTCATAAAAAAAGTATGTAAATTTATCAAAAATACATTTTTAAATAAAAAATATAACAAAAATATATATATTTTATAAATTAAAAAAAAAATCTAAAATAATAAAATTAAAACAACATTTTTAAAATTATAATTTAAAAATTAAAAAAAAATTAAAAATTAAAAATTAAATTAAAAAAAAGAAAAACAAAAATTAATAATAAAAAAATATTATTTTAACCGCCACACTTTGGGTCGTGGGGCTTAGCCACTCGGCGGGGGGACAACTGACAACTCTCCCACCTCTCGACGACCAAGCCTTGTGGCCTCCATCACATCAGGGGTTGATTCGCTCGGCCGTCGGGTAGGGGGAGTATTGGTAGCTCCTCCCCCGCCCAGTGGTCGACCCCCTTAGCCATAGGGCTACATGGGTTGATTCCCGGGATTCGACCCTTGTTGCGTTGGGGGCCCTGATGCTCAGTTGATAGGCGGTGGGAGAGCTGGCAGATCTCCCCCTGCCCGGCGGCCCTAAGGGCAGCGGTTAAAATAATTCTTTTTTTTTAATTTAATATTTTGTTTTAATTCCTATATTTGTTTTCAATTTGAATTTGAATTTTTTTTTTTTTTAAATTGAATTATGCCTTTTCTTTTTAATTTGAAATTGTAAAATTCATATATATGTGTGTTTTTTTTCTTAATTTAAATTTTCTTTTAAATTTTTAACTTTTTTTAATTTAATTTTTTATTATTTTAATGTTTTCAAATTTATTTATTTTTAATTTAAATTTCCGAATTTTAATTTTTAATTTTAGTATTTTGAATATTTTCATTTTTTTTTATTTTAATCATTTTTTAATTTTTAATTTTAATTATTTTATTTTATCACTTTTTTTAATTATGTTGTTTTTTTTCTTAACTTAAAAAAAATGGTTTATTTCTCTTTCTTTAAATTATGAGTTTTTTCTTCACACTTTTTTATTTACTTTTTGATTTTATTTATTTATTTATCTTTTCATTTTTTTTTACAAGTTATTTATTTTTAATTTTTAATTTTTTAATTTTTTTAATTTTATTAGTTTTTTTAATATTTTTTTAATATTTTTCTATATTGGATTCTTTTTGTCATGTTTTTTTATTTATTTTATTTTTATGTTTTATTACCAAGATGAAAATCGCCACTTGAACAAAAAATATTGATGTTGCATCAAAACTTTTCAAAATTAGCATGAAAATCACTAACCATTTTAAAACAAATGTTCATACTTGATAAATAAAAAAAATTTAAGTGTCAAAAAAATCACAAGTTTTTTAAATCGACATGACATTTAAAAAAATAAAATCAAAGAAAATTAAAAGTTCCAAAAATATGCTACAAACAAAAAAGCAGATTATTCTACATCACCACTTTTCAAAATCGACATGAAAATCATGACATTTAAAAAAAAAAAGTCATAAGAAAATTTAAACTGCCAAAACTATGCTTCAAAAAAAAGGGGTGATTCTGCATCACCACTTTTCAAAATCGGGTGCTTTTTTTGCTACCTCAAAAAAATGGGTACCAGGTAATTTTATCGTTTGATCGATAACTTTGTTACAACTCCTACCATGGGCCGCTAGCCAATAGAAGTAGGACAACTGTCACAGGCTGCACATGTCTCAGGTGAATTCTTATCAAGATCAGGAAAGGTATATTTTGAATTGTTATGTTGGCGTTGCTAGAAATTCGCCAACTAGGGGGGTCTCCCTATTGTGAAGTGCCAATTAAACCTCAAACCATTCATAGTAGGAGTCCCATTCAAAGTATTGGCCTAACTAACATGTATCCTTGTAGATTTCTCATTTTTCGTGTAGCAAGGTCCATAAAAAATATGCAACATGGGTACTCCTTGGATGAGGAATCAATTTATGCATCCAACGAGTGTTCCCACTCGAAATTTGAGTAAACCCATAGGGAGATAAGTTGAAAATACTAGTTGAAAAAGTAGTTTTTTCTTTTTTCCCTCTAAAATTTGATGATAAAATCTAATCTTATTTTACTATTTCCACTACTATTTTATAATTTCCTTAGGAGGTCCATTTTATACCTCAAAATTTCCCTAATGCCTCTACTGGCTGTAGGCTTGTAAAGTACCTTAGCAGAGTCACTTCAAGAACACAATCATCGTTCCACTACTAGCGAGCCTGGATAGTACCCTAGTGGAGTTGCTTACTTCACCTCCCTGTGCAAGAAGCATTTCTCTTCTTTCACCCTTTATTTATTTATTTTATATAGTATTGTCTATAGACACTTACTCATTTCATGGGTGGAAGAAGGATCCTAACTTATTGAGTGTGGAAGAGGTTGTTCCCTCAGAGAAGGATATATAATACCTCTGATATTGATCTGATCATTTATATTTTCTCATTGTCTTTCTCTACTTGATTGGATCAACGTGGAAAAAAACAGAACGTAAAGAACTGATCATAGGCATGATGTTTCTAGAATACACACAAATATCATGGTTTGACATATAAATTTCCTCACAGAAGGATCATATTTTATGTTATAACATCATAAACCAAAGGATAACCAAGACGATGATGAAGGAATTATGGTTAACCAAATGTTGTAGTGTCACAAAGCTATTTTCTATTTAGCCACATTGTCTTTCAAGTCAAGGGAAAACCATTCATGTGAAGTCTTATTAAACAAAAAATGAAAGAAGAGATGAGTCACAACACAAAATCAAAAGGAAAATAAAATGGGGGCTAACCGGAAATAGGATGTAAGACAAAAGTTAGAAAACAAAAGAGAGACTACATAAAACGAGTGTAGGATGAGTGAAAGAGGGGGGAAATAAAATGCAAGTAGAACTAATCCTAACCTAACCATCCAAAAGGCTTGGCTCAATTGTAGTGAAACTTCCAGTGACACCACCGTAGTTGTTCCTGACCTAGCATCACAAATATACCACCAATTAAAACTCATATACAACAATGTGTAACAGAAAAGATAAGATCTTTAATAACTTGCACAAAAAATTGAAGGTCTTTCGTGTCATCAAAAAGATATGTCATATCTAGTACTTCTACCCAACTTGTGATCTTACCTTTTTTATGTAAATTATAAACAGGAAAATGTCGAAAGGTTCTTGTGAATGCATCTTCATCTATGCCATCCTTCTTAGAAAGCATGAAAAATGATGAAAATTTCTTATTAGAAAAAGGGCTTTATAAGTAATATGATTCCAAGAAATCATTGATTGGATCCTGAAATTCAAAGAAGTCCTCTTGAAAACCCCACAATCCTTGAAAATATGAATTTTCAATTAAAAGCACAGGTTGAGGATGAGAATCTTTTGAGGGAAAAGGGATCTGATCATATTCGGTAGGCATGCCAAGACAATGAGGACCTGACATAATCACAACGAAGGTAGAAGCATCTCAACTTCTTGAAAAGTACCCAAATAACGAGATTTTGAAACATAAATATCAAAGGATGTGAAACAATTATCATCGGATGTGCTGATGAGAGAATGGTAAGTTGAATGACACTCATCAAGGCTAGAATCATGATCATATGAGTTTTTTAAAGCATCATACTCCCAGTAAGTTAGAAAATATAAATAAGTTTGAACAACTCTGTGAATTCTCTAAATAATAGAACCAGGTTCCTCACATTCGAAATGAGACAAACCATTTTCCTATGACTGGTGACAAACTGTACAAGCATCACAACCATCAAACTAATTGAAAATGAGTGCTAGTATAGAAAACATATGAAACCAGTTAGGATGTCATGGATGAAAAAAATGAACCTGATTCAATAAATAACTCAACCACTGTCTAAAACAGAAGAGGATTTCTGGTGCCATCAAGAAATTCACAAGAGGTACTAGGGGCTTATTATCCACAATAGTACTTAACATATATGAATTCTTTGGCCAAAAGTAATCCTCAGATTAATCAGCTTCACGATTTTGCATATTCAAGAAAGGTATACACTTTGAACCCAAAATTTTATACAAGAGATTTGTATGAGGATGAATTCACTACAATAGTATGATTAGAAACCTGATCTTGAGAAATAGGAAAATTATAACAAGAAATCCTGAAATCCATTAATAATGAGTTTGAATCCAATGACACAATATGAATGAAAGAATTCTTCTAGAAAATCAAGATCTAACATGGTTTAGGAATTTCACCAGGATCGCAAGAACCTAACATAACCATCAACGAGATTTGAAGTGCCTCGAATTCCTGACACATTATGGAACTTGTAAAAGATAGATAACAACATTCTGTAAATGTCATTGACAGAAAAATATACTTAATGTGATGGATCCGGAAAAACATTACTACAAAACTTTTTGTAAACAAAGTCATACCACAAATTGCATGTAGACAACTATTATCTATTAAGTTAACAAGATCATCATTATAATGATGCAAACTATCTACATCACTACCTTGATCATATTTTTCAACTTCAACAAATATATTACTCAAATGATAGTATTCCTCTAATTGCAAGTCTGAGAACGTGTGAATCGAAAAAATCTTGTGATTACATTGATTCAAATAGTTTCCATAATACCAAACAAGAGATGATAAGGGATGGAATGCATGCTCTTTAATTTCATCACTTTATTATTCATCATGGATATTATCACTATCCTATGTCATTTCAAGATTCAACACATGATATGACAAACTTGAAGAGCATGTCTAATTTCCATTAAAGGTTAATGCATTACAAATAGTAGAGAACAAAGGATAGGGCTGTGAAGAGGAATAAGTGGTCATAAGTGAATTTTCTTTGACCAAAATAGATTTGAGATCTAAACCTTTTGAAAAAAAAAATTGTGTATTAGGTGTCCAACAAAAATATTCTTGAGAAATGGAAAGATCAGATGGTGCACTTTGGAATTCATCATCATATATATAAATAGAGTCATCCTTATCATAATGATTATTTCCCAACACTTTAGATTGATTAGGAGAGTTGATTATGTCTTATTGATGACCAAGGTTACCAAATTAATTATCATCCAAGAATAAGGGAACACCATCTTCTGCAGAGGATTTTGAAAAAGAGAATAAATATTTAAATAATATTCACCTTCCTGCTCCTCTACGAGTGAAATGTGACTACCTCACACCTATTCATTACTTGGATCTGGAAGAGATTTATTAGGAATATTGAGGGACAAGTGATCATGAGAAAGATATGGTAGAGTATGTCACGTATTCAAATCAAATTCAATATTTAAATTATGAGTAATAGTATCATCTTGAGGAATGGAAAAATTAGTATTCACCATTGGCTTCATGAATCATTATAGGATTTCCTCCATGTGATATGAATCATGAAAAGTGGAAGGAGGATGAGAATATGGATTAGGAATTTCATTTTCATATTTTCAAACTTTATTATCATCACAATGAGGCATCTATATCGAAGTCGAAAAAAGAGAATAAGGAAAAAAATAAGTAGTAGGTTCCTCCTCTGAAATTAGAGGTATGTCATGGTTTACAAGAGTTGGGGAAGTAGAGACATCACATGGTTCATATTCATTATGCAAAGAGATATGGACCAAATTCTTAAAAAAAAAAAATTAAATTAATCACAATCCATGTTTTCTCCAGGAAATTCATAGCAAAGGTGAAGGAATCGATCAAAGAAATCCTTAATTGATTCATTCACCTTCACTCTTAGTTGATTAGTTCTTTTAATAACATGAAAATGATCATATATATCAAATTATTTACGAAGCTCCTTTGCAAGTTTCTCATATGAATGGATAGAAGTAGTAGGTAATGTATGAAACCATCTCTTAACACGAACTTCAAATGTGAGGATGAGAAATCTAGCCATGACATCCTTGCAATGTATTCCATTATAAAGGAAAATTAACAAATTGAAACAAATGTTCATGAGAAGTTAATTCACCCTCACCATAAAACTTAAATTGTGATAGTTTATGAATAAATTCCATGGGGATGGTAAGATCAAGCTCTTTAAGAAATCATCCTAGGATTATGATTTTGGAAAGTGCCATTTTGGAGAAGAGATTCAAAGAAGAATTAACAGGAAAAACTTGTCATCTATCCCTCCTTCTAGAGCCATTTTTTTGACATTGCTAGAAATATGTCAAAAAAGGGGGTCTCCACAATGTGAAGTATTAATTAGAGCTCACGTTGTTTGGAGTAGGAGCCCCATCTGGAGTATTGGCCCAACTGCCATGTACTCTTGTTGATTTACCTTGGCTACACAGTTCAACGCAAAATAGTAATACACATGTATTTTCGGATTAGCAAGTGAGTATGCCATGTGAAATGTTTAGCTGTTGAAAGTATGAAGGTCCTTCTACCGAAAGGGAAGAAGAAAGTGGTCCCTTCAAAGACAAGTAATAATACGAGTCTAGAAAAGGCACACAAACATATACAAATGAATGAACCTTTAATCAACCAGAGAATTAGTTCACAAGGAAGAAATAATTGTTAAAGAAAATTCAACACAACTTTCAATAAGATAAGTACCAAAGCCATTGTTGGCTTAAGAGGTCCTGACCCAGGTTCAGAGTGTTCTGTGCAACCAACAAAACACTCCAACTACTGGCCCTTTCGACAATCATCTTATTATGTAGACCGAACACTAGAAGGAAAATACCCTCTAGTGGAGGTTATAAAGGAGGTTTTTAGTGTTATAAAATTGGCCAAAATTGTCAAAAAAACATTTGCTACAACATCTATTTATGGTTACGGATGCTTTTGTGGAGATTTTAATGGAAATTCAACACAAATAAAAAAATGGGTGGCCGAAGGTTATTACGGATGTTTTTTTTATCATTAGGCTACTAAGGTTTCAACGCACTGGTGCATTTCATCTAGACGGTGGCCCTGGGGCGGTCGAAGGTGCATGCACCAGGTCATCAAGGTATAAAACCACAACAGGCATAGTGTTTGTGATACAATGAACGGGGCCATTCTGATTGGTCTTGAGATTTTTTCGGTGCCCATAGGTCTTCTCAACCCACCAATACGTAGACTTATAGAAATGCACCTATCAGAAAAATGCACAAATATTTATAATTCGTATTGGTATTTGTGCGGTGCACATAGGTCATACAAATGCATGGGTGCGTAGTGCCACATAACGCACCAGTGCGCAGTACCGCAAAAACGCACCGAGATTTTTAATTGGTTTTGGTATTTGTGCGGTGCCCATAGGTCATAGAAATGCATCAATTCGTTGCATCATACAAATGCACTAGTGTACAATAACTTACACGCAATGATGTTCATTTTGTATTTTTTAGAAACATCGACCTACGACAGTGCAATTATTGTGATTTTTTAAATTCATTATTCATCAAAAGTCGACACACCTTATAAAAATATTCATATTAATTAATTTTTTATCAATGCATTTGAATGTGATGTTTGGATTAATTTGTTATATCATATCATAATTATTGTGATTTTTTAAAATTTATTATTCATCAAAAGTCGACACATATATATCTTATAAAAATATTCATATGAATTAAATTTTTATTAGTGCATTTGAATGTGATGTTTGGATTAAATTGTTATATCATATTATTAAATTTCACATCTCTTCATTATAATATTTAATCATCCATAAATTTAAATAGTGGTGTTACATTTCACAGCGAAAAATGGAGAAGGAAAAAGAATAAATTAAAACATATTATATATATATATATATATATATATATATATATATATGAATAAGACAATATTTCTCATACAAAATGGGATAGTTATTGGTATCCCTTTGTCTTTCAATTGGGACACTATGTCCATTACATTAAACAAAATTTCTGACTTCACAAAAAAATATTTCAAAAAATACAATGCCCTACTTTGATATCCAAACATAGTGATCATCATTTTTCACTTGAACTGTTATCACTGTTAGAGCTACTTCCATGACTTGGGCTATTTTCAGGAATGTTTTTTTCCCAGTGTTGATTGTTTTCTTCTTCTTCACCCTCCATCTACAAACATAAAAATAAATTGTAATGAGTGTATATTCATTGGTGAGAATAATGAAAATTGTAATATTAAATAACATACATCAATGTAAATCGAAAACAAATGATGTACCATAGCAACAATAGACTCATAAACCACACACATTCTTTCAAAACCATGTACCATGCCATATTTTAAGATTTCATCTATTGGTGCAGTTCCATACTTTCTTTCCTGCAAGTTTTATATCCCATAACAAATCATATATTTAATACAAAAGATTTTAATTATAGATGGAGCTAAGTAAAACAAGATTGATAGATTCTTACAAATTCCACAATTAATTTCTAATATGCCAACATATACTCAAAACCCATATCTAACCCAATTTCAATCAATTCGTCTCATGGTTCTTCTTTGTATGTTAGCATATGTTTGAAGACATCCAATGATGATTTTTGTAAAACAACTTAAAAAATAAAAAAATGAAATCTAGTTAAGTTGTTATAAGTAACAATTACTCAAAAACTTAGATATCAACCATTTTCTTCCTTGTCGTCATGTTTTATGTGATGAATGGGTTGCACCCTTTTTTTTTCAGTAAGAAAATACTTGAAAATTAATATTTAATGCTAAATTGCTTATTTATTGTACCTAATGATCGAAAAATTCAATGATTACATATTAAATTTGAAGCACGTTGTTGTTGAGATGGCTCCTCCCGCGATGTAATTTTGTCCATTTCTTTGACCATCTCCTTGTACACCTTTTTGGACATTCCTACTGGCATATTTCTAATATCAGCTGCTTCATCTTTTGAGATTTTCATAATCTTCCTGAAAATGTAACATGAAAATAAACTATTTAATTTTTGTATTGATATATGAAAAATAAATATAACAAAAGTGATATTTATAAATAATTCTAGATAAACATTTAAAGGAATATTACTTTTTCATTCCTTTTTTGTTGTTGTATGTTATTGCTATTAAAATTATGACATGTCTCTTTGACCAATTCTCTGGAAACTCTTCCTGTAGTTTAGATAAAATTTGGTTCTTGGAATCATTGGATTGATTTTGTATTGAAAGTGGAAAGAAAATCTATACATTAGTTCTACTTTATCCCTCAAACTTTTGTAAAATATTTTGCCCCTTTCGTTAACCTCCAGCACCACTCCAGATGGGCTAAGGAGCAATTCATTTTCATTTGCATGTTCTAGTTTTTTTCTTTTCTTAGAACAACCTTCCTTTTATGAGTTGTTGGTACTTGGAGAACATTAAATAGATGTGAATTAATAGATTTTTTGACACATGTTATCTAATAATTTTAAGTATATTATTAATTAAACTTAAAAAAAGAAACTCACAATGGATCAATAGTATTTTTTCATTCATCTGATTCATCCTTTTGAAAAATTTCCATCAAGATTTTACGTTCTTCTAGTCCTAGATCAGAAATAATCTTATTGAGCTTCGTCATTTTTGGCTCTGCATGATACGCAGTAAACAATAAATATTAGTTAAACTTACATATAGTTCAAAAATAATGTTTTTTGTAAAGAATTTACAAAGAAAATTCCTTTTTTTATTTTCTTAATGTGTTATAATTATTTTTGTTACTTGATCTCTTGTCAGTCATTTCTTTATCAATCTGAAACCTATACAATGTCATTCATTAATATATTTATAAATAAATTGTCAACTTTTCGAGTAAAAAAAAAAAATCTCGAGAAATTGGTGCATCATTCATTCTGTACGCACCATCATTGGTGCGTGGGGGTCTTATAAATACATCGCAAAAACAATATAATAGACTATATAGTGCTCTATGTCAACAAGGAGCACTGGTTTGTTACATGTTAACCACTGCACTGATTAACACAGAGAGAGTAATAAAAATCATCCAATGTTAGTTTTGGTAGCATAAACGCCCCGCGCAAACAAGGGACCACCATATGGTGCTCTCTATCAAGTATGAGACCCAATGCGGTGAGTTATTTGTTACATGGTGCACAAATTAACACAATAAAACAATTTTTTGCAAAACAACACATTCGCGGTGCCCCATAATGAAATAGCACGTTATAAGTGCACCCTGCTTAACCTAGCGTACCAGTGCCCTATTTTACATATGGCACACTGATTGAAAAAATAAAATTTAAAATTTTATGACACAGTACTTTTACGATGCACTGGATACAGTGCATCGGTGTGGTAGGTTACACAGGGCACACCGATAAAAAAAAATCTTTTTTTTTTCAAAAATTCACGCAAGCGCTGACATGGATTGGGATCCGACTTTAGCAAGTCGTTCCGTGGGTTGGATTTCAATCTAAAATGAAAAGCCCTAGTTCTGAAATCACAAAAACAGGGAGAAGAAAGGGCAAGAACAAAAAGAATGAAGGGTTTAGGGTAAAAATGGATTTTTTTTTTTGTTTACGAAAATGAAAAACAAATTGAATTTTTTTCTTACTTCGTAAAAAATCTGTAGAAAAAGTAAAAAAAAAAACAAATTTAATCAAGAGATTGTTTGAAATTCTATGATACAGGGTTTGAATCACTAGAGGTTTGGAATTCTAATTGTCTAAATACTTCTTTTTGAACGTATTTCACTGCTCCATAGTGCTCTCGTGCTCTCTTGCTCTAGGCATGTCTCCTGCAAATATCTGGCTGAATTTTTTTACAAAAATAGTGAAATAATGAAAAGTGTTTAGTATTTAAAGAATATTTTTATGAAATTGGATTTTCAAAAATATTTTTCCACCCATTTTTCAATTTACCGTTTTTTTTTCACTTAAAGAAAAATAGTTGCGCTTTTTTTATTTGCGGTTATTCATCACAAGTGCATCACTAAATAGCACTGCACCTGTGCATCCATTGGTAACATGACACTGATGCGCATTAACTAAAACGCACCAGTGTGGTTATATGAACATTAGCACCGATTTGCAGTTAAGGCACCGAAATTAATTTTAGGTGTGTACACCAAAATTTAGTGAAGTCCAACCATAGAAATTGAGAATTAGAATTTTGTTTATTCTTGATGGAAATAACTATTCTTCCAATGCATTTTGTTTATTGCAGGAGGTCCCCACTGATTATGTGGAGAGAATACAATGTGGGGTGTGTGAAGATGCAATACTATAGGACCCAAGTGGGAAATTGTAGCATGTGAACCTATGATATGCTAAGACGTGAGAAATTTTCACAAATGGTTGCGAAATTTTTGTTTCTAAGAAGTTTATGGAAGTTGGAGATATTTTAGTTTGTAGACATGTTGAAAATGTAAATTTTGCTGTGAAAATATTTGGGCCATTCTTTTCAAAACTACACCTATTCTTCTTTTAGAAAAATAAACTTGAACCTTTCCATAACCTGCAACAAGAAAAGGTTCCAACAGGAGCCTCTAACATGCATATCTATTTCTGACATGCATATATATTTCTTCTATTGAGGTCTCGAAGGAATTGATTATGGCTAATCTACTTCACTCTACCTGAATCTTCTTTGGTTCTACCGAAGGGTATAATTACTAACAGATACAGGACTGTAAGCTCCCTCCAACCCTCATTAAATTGTTGAATGTGGATAAAATTCCATAGAAATTCCTATCATTTGCGTAAAATGCCTCTAAACATAGAATGGAGTGTTTTATATTTTGGAAGTTGTGTGTTATTATGGTGAAAGAAATTATTCTTTCTATCTTGTGCTAATTGGTGAAGAAATGAAATAATGCTCAAGTATATGACAGTAGTCTTCAATCATGTTCTCAAAATATATGGGTTCCTTGTTAAATGCATAGCTACAAGATTTCGTCATATCGCTGCTAGGAAAAATTCAACTAAAATACCAATACGGCAGGGTTGGAACTGTCTACTATCCCATGAACCCATAAACCCCACAAAAAATCTCAAAAACATTTTAATATAATGCAAAATAGTCCAAAAATGTCTTTTTTTTTGTCTATTACATTCTTGAAACTCGAATTCTTCTAACATATGTTCATGGAATTAGCATCCATAAGAGGAAACACAATGGTAATATACTTGAATTCTTCTAAACTCTGTTCATTGGAATTAGTACATGTGAAATGGTACATGTGTTATTAATTCATAAATATTTATACTTTCTGAGATAGGTTTTTATAAAGAAGAGGACTTAATTACCTTATACCTTATAAGACTCTTTTTTTCAAAAAATTATAATATGTATTTTGAATTAATGTTAAAATCGATATTTCACTTGATAATTTACAATTATGCTGATCTCAATAAAAATGGTGTACTGTATAAAGTTCTTTTTTTTTGGTATGTAAGATCATAATAAAATAATGATAATTCTAAAGTACATGAATTTATTTGCATTATTTTCTAAATTTTATTATGTTACAAAAATTCGTATTATTCTAGATTTATTATTTTACAATTATTTACAATTTTACAATTTTACAAATTTACAAATTTTAATAAAATCATTTCACATTAATAGAATTAAATTTTTCACATTAATCCAATTAAAATTTTACAAATATTTTACGTACAATTAGAATTAGAATTACAATTACAATTTTACAATCATTTCACAGTAATACAATTAAAATTTTACAAATATTTTACATACAATTACAATTACAATTACAACTACAATTTTACAAATATTTGACATACAATTACAATTAAATTTACAATTACAATACAGTTACAATTTTAGAATTTTACATACAATTACAATCACAATTACAATTTTAAAATTTGTCATATATACAATTACAGTTACAATCAATTCAAAATAAGTTAAATATTACAATTACAATTAAAATTTTACAAATATTGTACATACAATTAAAGTTAAAATTACAATTACAAATACAAATACAATTTTACAATTTTACATACAATTAAAATTAAAATCTCAATTACAATCACGAAATAATATTTAATAAATATCATGGTCATTTAATATTAAATTAATTAATAAACATCACAATCATGATAACCATCATACAAACATCATATTGGACTATAAAAAAAATTCAAATTCACTAACATTATCGTGATCATGATCATATAACAAAACACAATTACCATTGTATAACATCATGACAACACAAACATCAAATATACATCTCATGTCAAATAAATGCTATCGCATACACATCTATTTGCAAGCTGCACATTAAATGAACATATCTAACATGACCTAACAATATGCACATCATGATGATCACTAACATGTAAATTAATTACAACTGCAAGATGAACATAAAATACATGGAACATAGATATATATATATATATATATATATATATATATATATATATATATATATATATATATATATATATATATATATGGGTGAAATGTGAAGTTGGGTTACACTTTTGTGAGAATTGGTGGCGGAAAACATTTTTCCACAATAGTTCAGCTGAAATTTCTCAAAAGTTCGGCCAAACTCATTCTTCGGTTTATATTGACGAAATACTGATGGCGTGGGAAAACAGATTTTTGGCCGGAGATGGGAAAACCGGCAATAATAGTTCGGCTGAACTAATAGTTCAGCCAAACTAATAGTTCTGCCAAACTTTTAAAATAGTTTAGTAGAACTCATATTTTATAAATATATCACTCACAAACTTTTCTCATTTTCACGTGTCTTTGTTCGCATACTCTGTTTTCCGCGGGATTCCACTATGATTTTTGTTTCTGTTCATTTCTGTGGCATTGTTTCTGCTCTGTTGTTGATTTGGCACCCGCAAATTGCTGCTCAAGAGTTGCACCCAGCGAATTTCCACGTAATCTAAAACCATGAAATGAATTAGCTGAGGTGTTTGCTAATATAGTTAAGAGAGATTGCTTTGATTGCTTTGATGAGATATTCCTGATTTGTAATTTAATGTTGGATATGATATTGCGAATGTTGAGTTTAACAGATTTCCTGAATCGCGAATGAATATTTTCTCCTTGTTTAAGTAGGGTATCATCTTAATGGGCACATTCCAGGAAATGTTCGTTTTATTCTGTTTGTTTATATTTTTTTAAACATCCACGCATAGTATATTTTTCCTTGTATGAACTTCTCATTACATTCTTCATACATATAATTATTTGGGACTCTAATCTTTAAATCACTTCAAAAGTTCTTTGAATATTTTCCTTTTATGCAATTAATAACTACTATTAGCAAGTAAAATCATGATTGCCAGATGGATCTGTTTTGGTTTTGAAATTCCAACTCTGGTCGAACATAAAGCAATATGCCAACGATGATACATGAATCGAGAGTTTTGGGAACCGGGCATGGGTTTAGCCTAGAGGAAATGTATGTGGATTTAGGTGTTTTTTTTACTGATGTTCATGGTCTTTTACACACCAATAGAGAATGGAGAATGATAGACAGGGAGAGACATGAGTAAGAATGGAATTACTTATCACAACCAGCTATTAAGGCCGGAGTGTGATACCAAATATTTTTGATGATTTTGGTTATTAGAAATCATATTAATGCAGTAATGTAATTCTTAGTTTAATATTCTAAAAGGTTTATTTATGTCTATTTTTTCATATTTCTTTATTTGGATTTAGGTGAGATTTAGGCGAGTTTCAGAACTAGGAGTGGGATTAGCACAGAGAAAAAGTATGTGCATTTAGGCGTTTTTTTTATTTATGATGCACAATGACCAGAGGCATTGAGAATGGAAGATATATAGGGAGAGACGTGTATAAGTAAGAATGGACTGGTCATAATCACCGATTTACTCTAAATCTATTTGTTTTATATCTTTTATTATGTACAAATTATTCATTATTCTTTCATATTTATTTTACTATTTACAAGTTAACACAATGTGCATTCAATTTTTTTTACTTATTTTAGTTCACTGGGAACTAGCTAGGTAGTAACACCAATATTTTCAAATATAAACGATATCCTTAATTCAAAAGCATCACACCAATCAATAACCTTTCTTGGCTTGTGCAAATCCTAACATCCCCTGATAAAATTTTGTGAGATAAGCATGGGAAGGATCAACAAGAATGTTCCTTAGGGTTATTGAAATGTGGCCTGTCAAGCATATGATTGAACACGATATAGTTGTTTGGTTTCTGCGTGAGAGGGTGTGAATGCCATGACGTGTGCAGCAGTTATTTACTTTCATTCATATATTGATACCAGTGTTCCAATATATTTTTTTTTTTTCATTCATAGATTGATACCAGTGTTCCAATCTGTTCTGTTTTTAGATTGATAATAGATTTCCAATCTGTTCTATTTGTTTTTATATTAATACTATTTTTCCAATCTGTTCTGTTTTTAGATTGGTACTAGTTTTTGAATCTATTCTGTTTTCTATAAACATGACCCGAGCCCCAATCAATCACCAATGGATTTATTGTTTGTACTTTCAAAATAATTACAATTTAGAGGTAAAAATTACAATATAACCTGGTACACTTCAGTTTCGCCCAATTATGTGTACCCTCTCCCAATGCTTCTTTGAAACAATTTATTTTTAACTTTCCTCCCAATATAAAACTCCTCTTACCCCAACTTAGTATGTCTTGATCCCTTTTATTTTTTTTTGTTTATTAATGTGTCCTGCTCCCTTTTATTTTTTTTGTTTCTCAATCCTTCTATGTAGATACATGGATTTTTGCAGATATATACATATTTTTTGGTTCTTTCTTTCTCTTTAGAACATAAATTGTTTATATTGTTTTTGGATATATGTGAAAAATTCATTGTAGGGCATTAGTCTTAGTCTTAGAGGGTTCTGTCAAAAATATAATTGTATGAAAGGCCATTTAGGGTCTATTGATGTTTGTTTCTTCATTTCCATTTGTAGTAGTTGAATGTATGAAGTTATTCAATATATCAGTACTAGTGGTGTCTCTTTCAATGATATATGATTGTGAAATTTTTTTTTTCCCTCTTTTTCTGGTTTTTTTATTGCATGTATGAAATTCCCCTAAAATATTAGTATTTCTTTGAGCTTTGTTTCATTGTTTGCTTGAATTTATGCACTACCTTATTGACTGTCATATGCATTTAAATCTTTATTTTCCTTTTCCAAATGTCTGTTTTTTTTATTATCTTCATAATCTACTGAAAACATTGTGATAAATATAGTCCTCTTGGAGAGATATGAGGAATGTGATGTTAATTATTCTTCTACAAACGAAGTTTATCTTTTATAAGACCTACAACCAATTTCTACTTTAATACTTTAACCATTCACAATTTTTATACATTTAAATCTAACATTGAAATATAGCATAGCATATATAAAGTTTATTTTATAATACAAAGCTAACGGATTTAGAGGAATAGTAGTGATGGAATGAAATGTAACATTGTAGTTTGATCCCATGTTGCCCTTTATATCATAGAACCATTTTCATATTTACACAAATATCATAACTAATTAGTTATTAGACTACATATCTTCACATAGAACTTGCAAATAGTATGGTGGAAATGTGGATCTAATGACTCTTCATAATGTACAATGATTCATTCCATATTCATTTTTAGATTGAGGAGGATATTTTGAGAAAGTAATGATAATGCCAATAAAGAATGAGCTAGAATCATCTTCAACATCTATTAATTAGATATGTAAATTTATAATACTAATGTGTACATTTGAGAATATTTATTTACATGTTAATTTAAATTATATATACATATGTACTTTTTTTTTCATAAAATATTTTCATTAAAACATTAACCTTTAAATGATGAACCTAGTTAATGTTGCTTCTTCATGAAGAAGACTACTTGATCTTGCAATTTGATGAGGGTCATTTTTTATGCTTCTTGACTACTTCAAATTATTGACACAATCATATGCTTCTTGTTACTATTTTTAATCCTTCCTTATATTGTATTCTCTCCCTTAGATATTTTGTACTCTCCCACATAGATATTTCACTCAATTTCATATTCTCTGTAATATTCTAGGCTCTTATTTTGAATTCAAATAAGTGATAATAATTTACAAGAACTATCCTTTATTTGTTTCTCACATATATGACGAGATCCCATTTTATTTTTTATTCAATATAGATCAAATGTCATTTAAATACAAGATTTATCATAATGTACAATGATTCATTCCATATTCATTTTTAGATTCAGGAGGAGATTTTGAGAAAGTTATGATAATGGAAATAAAGAATGAGCTAGACTCATCTTCAACATCTATTAATTAGATATGAAAATTTATAATACTATTGCGTACATTTGAGAATATTTATTTATATGTTTATATAATTTATGTATACATACGTACTTTTTTTTCATAAATATTTTCATTCAAAAATGAACCTTTAAATGATGACCGTAGTTATTTTTTCTTCTTCATCAAGAAGACTACTTGATCTTGCAATTTGATGAGGGTCCTTTGTTATGCTTCTTGACTACTTCGAATTATTGACACAATCATATGCTTCTTTGATGATGGTCCTTTGTTATGCTTCTTGACTACTTCAAATTATTGACACAGTCATATGCTTCTTGTTACTCTTTTTAATCTTTCCTTATACTGTATTCTCCCCCTTAGATATTTTGTACTCTGCCACATAGATATCACACTCAATTTCATATTCTCTGTAATATTCTATGCTTTTCTTTTGAAGTCAAATAAGTGACAATAATTTACAAGAGCTATCCGTAATTTTTTTCTCACATATATGAAGGGATCCCATTTTATTTTTTATTCATAGATAAAATGTCATTTAAATACAAGATTTATCATAATGTACAATGATTCATTCCATATTCATTTTTAGATTCACGAGGAGGTTTTGAGAAAGTTATGATAATGCCAATAAAGAATGAGCTAGACTCATCTTCAACATCTATTAAATAGATATGAAAATTTATAATACTACTGTGTACATTTGAGAATATTTATTTACATGTTTATATAGTTTATATATACATATCTACTTTTTTTTCATAAATATTTTCATTAAAAAATGAACCTTTAAATGATGAACCTAGTTAATGTTGCTTCTTCATGAAGAAGACTACTTGATCTTGCAATTTGATGATGGTCCTTTGTTATGATTCTTGACTACATCAAATTATTGACACAATCATATGCTTCTTTGATGATTTTCCTTTGTTATGCTTCTTGACTACTTCAAATTATTGACACAATCATATGCTTCTTGTTACTCTTTTTAATCCTTCCTTATATTGTATTCCTCCCCTTAGATATTGTGTACTCTCCCACATAGATATTTCACTCAATTTCACATTCTCTGTAATATTCTAGTCTCTTCTTTTGAAGTCAAATAAGTGACAATAATTTACAAGAACTATCCCTAATTTTTTTCTCACATATTCAAATGGTTCTCTAACAAGAGGCTTTGTGGGTATCTATTCCATCTTCACTATTTTCTCAAAGACTTGTTGTGTGAGGAAGTGGTACTTTATTATGATATGTTCAGTGATTGAAGGAAGTAGAATATTTTATTTTTTAAATTATTATTACACTTGTATTGAAACACTTAATAGATATAGGTTCACTGAAATTTACCTTAATATCTTGTAGAGGCCATTTCATCCAAAACACTTGTCTGCAAAAAGAAGTAACTACTATGTATTTCACTTCTACTCTAGATAGAGAAAGTAATGACTCTTTCTTGCTTAACCATGCAACCAAAGACTCTTCTAAGTAGAATTATACATTGTCCAAGTAATGGCTCTTTCTTTCTTAAAAATGCAACCAAAGACTCTTCTAACTAGAATTATACATTGTCCACTTGTACTTTTCATGTCATCCACACAAGCCTAGTTGAATCTCTCTGTGTTGTCAATGTAAATTTCTCACCTTTTGGGTACTATAGTCCATTGTTTGCAGTCTCTTTCAAGTATCTTAATATCTGTTTGTTGGTAATATATGACTCTGTTATATTGAAATATTCCAACTAATATAAATTCCAAAATTATATCTAGTCTAAACCTTGTTATGTATATCAAGATTCTTATCATATAGATGTAAAGGTTATGATCAACATCACCTCATTCATCATCCATCATCTTCACATAACTTACATCTAATTGATTTGATAAAAACATATTATCCAATAAACAAACCATTGAAACCAAAATTGATTTGATAGTTCTATAGGTAGAGTTTGTAAAGGGCTAGGTAGCCTTCGGATCTCATCTTTTATGAAAGGTGACATATCCAGTAAATGCCCCTACAATAAATCTCTGGAATAGATCTAAAAAAGAAGTTTTTCATTTTCATATCCATGGTCTCAAACAATGAGAGAGAAAAAACCTTTTGTATTCAACATCTAAAACACAAATTAGCCACAAAATTTTCCCATTGAAACCAAAAGTGATTTGATACAAAACATAGGTTTTAACTTAAGATTAAATTCCCCTACAGTCAATCTCTGGAATAGATCTAAATAGAAGTTTTTCACTTTCATATCCATGGTCTCAAACAATGAGACAGAGAAAAAACCTTTTATATTCAACATGTAAAACACTAATTAGCCATATCTCTGGAATAGATCTAAATCGAAGTTTTTCATTTTCATATCCATGGTCTCAAACAATGAGAGAGAAAAAACCTTCTATATTCAACATGTAAAACAAAAATTAGCCATAAAAGTTTCCCATTGAAACCAAAAGTGATTTGATACAAAACATAGGTTTTAACCTTATATAGTTTAACTGTTTCAAATAGATTTTTAATCAAATGAAAAATATTCAATATAAAAGACATAGTATTTAGAGACAAAAGTTAATTTGATACAAAACATATAGGTTTTAACCAAGTATATAGTTAATTGTTTTGAAAATAGATTCTTAATAAAATGGAAAATATTCAATGTAAAACACATGCATTCTTATGCATTCTTATACACCCTTATGTCTATGTAAAGTAGTTTGAGTGATTCCATGAGTCTTCTACACCCTTGATAGGGTATAGTTGGGACAAGTAGTGTTAAATTCTACAAGTTCTATAGGAAGAATCTGTAAAGGGACAGGTAGCCTCTGGATCTCATCTTTTATGAAAGGTGACATATCCAGTAAATGCCCCTACAGTCAATCTCTGGAATAGATCTAAATAGAAATTTTTCATTTTCATATCCGTGGTCTCACACAATGAGAGAGAGAAAAAACCTTTTATATTCAACATGTAAAACACAAATTAGCCATATAGGTTTCCCGTTGAAACTAAAAGTGATTTCATACAAAACATAAGTTTTAACCTTAGTAATGGCCCCTACAATCAATCTCTGGAATAGTTTTAAATATAATTTTTTCATTTTGATATCCATGGTCTCAAACAATGAGAGAAAAAACCTTTTATATTCAATGTATGTAAAACACAAATTAGCCACATCTCTATAATAGATCTAAATAGAAGTTTTTCAATTTCATATCCATGGTCTCAAACAATGAGAGAGAAAAAAACCTTTTATATTCAACATGTAAAACACAAATTAGCCATAAAAGTTTCCCATTGAAACCAAAAGTGATTTGATACAAAACATAGGTTTTAACCTAAGAGTAAATGCCCTTACAGTCAATCTCTGGAATATTTTTAAATATAGAAGTTTTTCATTTTCATATCCATGGTCTTAAATAATGAGAGAAAAAACCCTTTATATTCAATGTCGGTAAAACACAAATTAGTCATATCTCTAGAATAGATCTATATAGAAGTTTTTCATTTTCATATCCATGGTCTCAAACAATGAGGGAGAGGAAAAAAACCTTTTATATTCAACATGTAAAACAAAAATTAGCCATAAAATTTTCCCATTGAAACCAAAAGTGATTTGATACAAAACATAGGTCTTAACCTAAGAGTAAACGCCCCTACAGTCAATCTCTGGAATAGTTTTAAATAGAAGTTTTTCATTTTCATATCCATGGTCTCAAATAGTGAGAGAAAAAACCTTTTATATTCTATGTATGTAAAACACAAATTAGCCATATCTCTAGAATAGATCTAAATAGAAGTTTTTCATTTTCATATCCATGCTCTCAAACAATAAGAGAGAGAAAAAAAACCTTTTATATTCAACATGTAAAACACAAATTAGCCATAAAAGTTTCCGATTGAAACCAAAATTTATTTGATACAAAACATAGGTTTTAACCTAAGATTAAATGCCCCCACAGTCAATCTCTGGAATAGTTTTAAATAGAAGTTTTTCATTTTCATATCCATAACCTCTCAAACAATGAGAGAGAAAAAACCTTTTATATTCAACATGCAAAACACAAATTAGCCATATCTCTAGAATAGATCTAAATAGAATTTTTTCATTTTCATATCCATGGTCTCAAACAATGAGAGAGAGAAAAAAACTTTTATATTCAACATGTAAAACACAAATTAGCCATAAAAGTTTTCCATTGAAACCAAAAGTGATTTGATACAAAAAATAGGTTTTAACATAAGAGTAAATGCCCCTATATTCAATCTCTAGAATAGATCTAATTAGAAGCTTTTCATTTCCATATCCATGGTCACAAATAATGAGAGAGAAAAAAAAGAATTATATTCAACACGTATATAGTATTTAGAAACAAAAATTAATTTGATACAAAACATAGGTTTTGACCAAGTATATAGTTTTTCATTTTCATATTCATGGTCTCAAACAATGAGAGAGAGAAACCCTTTTATATTCAACATCTAAAACAAAAATTAGTCATAAAAGTTTCCCATTGAAACTAAAATTGATTTGATACAAAACATAGGTTTTAACCTAAGAGTAAATGTCGCTACAATCAATCTCTAGAATAGATCTAATTATAAGTTTTTCATTTTCATATCCATGGTCTCAAACAATGAGAGAGAAAAAACCTTTTATATTCAACATGTATATTATTTAGAAACAGAAAGTAATTTGATACAAAACATAGGTTTTAACCAAGTATATAGTTTTAAATATTTTGAAAATAGATTCTTAACAAAATGAAAAATATTCAATGTAAAACACATGCACATTAACTTACAATTGTGATATTTTCCCTTCATAGGGTATAATTGGGACTGGTAACTAGTGTTAACTTCTACAAGTTCTATAGGTAGAGTCTGTAAAGGACAGGGTAACCTCTGGATCTCATCTTTTATGAAAGGTGACATATCTAGTAAATGCCCCTACGGTCAATCTCTGGAAGAGATCTAAATAGAAGTTTTTCATTTCTCCCATGCATTTGCAATAAATGTCAATTTAATATATATTTTTATTGAATTTGATTTTTTTTAGGGATAAGAAAACCATTAAATATGGTTGAAAAATGGAAATTATGCATAGAAGTTTCTTGCTATCCCAATCCAGGGAAAGCAGTGATTACATATGTGTTTTCCAATATTTCAACTAGCAAAATCATCCAAAGGAAAATGAATATATTAGGAAGAACAACAAAAAACGAGGCATATTAAATTGGATTTATAGAAGGCTTGGAAACAACGATGGAGTATGGACCAAATGGAATTGTGGTTTTCACCAATTCTGAACTTGTGTGCAACCAGATGAATGGCATGTACCAAGTTAAGAAGGAGAGGCTAAAAGAACTGCATGGAATAGCAAACAATATTGTTCGCCAATTTCAATTTTTTAGTACAAGGCATTGTACAAATGTGAATAATATTTCTGCTGATCTATTGCGTGGGGTAATGAAAATTTAGGATTCATCTATCAAAGATAAATTCATAGATGAATTAGAATTATACGGGGCAATGCCAATGCAAGATTCATCCCTCAAAGATGAATTAGTTTTAAGACACTCTTCTTCAAAAATTCAAGATTCATCTCTCAAAGATGAATTAGTTTTGAGACGCTCTTCTTCAAAAATTCAAGATTCATCTCTCAAAGATGAATTAGTGTTGAGATGCTCTCCTTCAACATTTATTGATCAACATTGTAACATATATTGGATATTTGTGTGTTGTGTACTTATAAATGCATATTTTTTAATGACCATGTGTTTTTTTCAATTATATACCAAGTGTGCTCCCACCACACCATGTAAAGCGCAACTTAGTGAACTTCACATTTGCAACAAGTGGTGAACTTCACATTTTTATGAAATTAAAATGCGGGGACTTCAACAAATTTTTGTTTAAATGGAGTTTCACTTCTTTTTTAATGACAATGTGTTTTTTTCAATTTTATACCAAGTGTGCTCCCACCATGTAAAACACAATTTGGTGAACTTATCATTTTTATAACTTTTTTTTTCTTAAATTGAGTTTCACACATCAATTAGTGCTTTGAAAGTTGTGTTTTACATAATTTTTTTACACTAAATTACATTAATTTTCTGAAATTTATTTTGAATTTAATTTAAATTAGTTATTTAAAAAAATAATTGTAAATTTCCACCGTAGATATATATATCATGGAGGATGAACGATGAAGATAAAAAAAATCCCATATCTCTACGAGAGGGGGGGATCAAAGATTGAGAGCTGTTCATGGTAAATCTAAATATAATCTTAAATCTCCATACATGTGTGTACATATAGAATTGATTTTTTATCAACTTTGTGAGTTAAATTAGTTGTTAATAAGTTTCATTTTTTATTTTTTAGGAGCTAATAAGAAGAGAAGGGTCTCTACTCCATCCATGGATGCCCATGGTTCACCCAGTCGTGGTATGGTTTGAACACAATTTAATCAATGAATATGTACATGTATTTATATGTATGCATGTATTTTTCAATTGATTATAAATTCGTATTTGTTTATGAAGCTTATCTCTCCTCTCGAGAGGTTGGTGGTGGTTCAAATCCCCTTAGAGGGCCATCAATAAGTGGTAGCAGGTTGCATGAAGGTGGTGATATTTATTCCCCCGGAGGCCAATCAACGGCTGGTGGTGCTGGTTCTCAGCAGGGTCATTTTGGTTCTCAACAGTTTCAGGGTGGAGAAGATGCTAGCCAACCACGTCAAGGTTGCCATCAATTTCAATATTTTTTTCATTCAATTTGTACAATTTTTTTTACATGTGTTTTTTCTAATATACAAAATTTTATATATATTGATGTAGAGGCTAAAAATGCTCCAAATGTTGGCCAAAATATACGCAGAGCAGAACGCTACATTCAAGAAGAAGGTTGTCTACCCACCACAACTTATCTGGCCAACATTTCTGATATACCATGGAAAATAAACATGGCACAATGCACGTTAGAAAGGTGTCAACAACTTCATGAAAAATTGCGGAGAGATCTCATGGCTTTGACTCTATCTACTGAGAGTCGACAAATCCTCGAAATAGTTAAACATTCATTGGGCAAACTAGTAAAGGTATACAGAAATCTTGGGCCAACTATTGATACATTTGTAGAAGTCATGAGAAAGAGAAAGGAAACAGTAATGGGTCTCGATAAATGAGAGGATGTATAACAAAGAGATAAAAAAAAAATGGCGAATTCAATGTTTAATTTCAAGGAAGGGCCAAAAAGAAAGATGTTGAAGGTGCATTATTTCAAGCACCCCAATATAGCTCACTATTTGTATGATAGGCACCTTGCGGCCTATGGAGGACTCCCAAGGAACAATGAGGTTCCTGTTTATTTTGCAAAAAAATTTATGCAGAATTTGTTTTGGAAATGAAACCTAATTACAATGACATTCTGTCATAAGTTTTTCGTCCTGGGAAAGGTCGATTGTGTGACAGTAGGGGTGCTAGGCGAGATGTGGAGTTGCCTCGCCCTAAGCCACCATTGGTGAGTTGACCTTTTTGGGTCGAAATTTTGCGGTCAAAGATGGATGTGACTTCTCAAATAAGTTGAGAAGCAAGGGATGCCATCATCGATAGTGTTCACAGTGGATTAGGTGGAGTCTATATTTGTCTAAATCGACAAAGAGCACGTGAGAATGCACGTGCCAATTTTTTGTATTGTACAGATGAAGAGATTGACAACATGTGTGTTGAAGATCTCAGAATACATGAAAATAATTGTCGCAATGGTTGACAAGACCTAATTCTTCATGAGGAAGAGGGCACAGGAATGGTATGTGTTAATGAACTTAGGGTTCAATTATATTAATACATACATGTGTACAATTTGTAATAAATACATGTGTATGTATATGCATACATTTATTTGTATGTACATTAATCTAAAAAAAAATGTATCATTATATGTTAAAACATCATTTGCAGTTGTCACACATAATGAATGATGAAAATGTTAATATCATGTTCGGGGCCTTTGGTTCAAACAATGAAGATGGGTCTCACCATCAAGATATGTTGACAAATGTTAGTGTTTTTTAAGTGATATTTTTAAAATAAATAATTGTGCACACATGTGCATGTACATATATAATAATAAAATGTTTTAATACATTATGATTTCGTCCGATGTTTTTGGGATGGTAGTACCTTCTTCTTCCTTGGGAGATGTACCTTCTACTTCCTTAAGAGTTGTGCCAGATCAACAACAAGTATGGACAATTTTTCAGTTTTAAAATTTATGTTTAAGTTATATATATATTCCACCTCAGAAAGTTCCATTATATATATATATATATATATATATATATATCTTTAGTTATTTTAAATTTTTTGAATTTTAGGTTTGTGGAGATTTTCTTTTGGAGCCTCTCTTAGGAGATGCCCCAAATTCACCTGCAGAAGTATTCAATTTTTCACTTTTAAATAAATAAATAAATATATATATATATATATATATATATATATATATATATATTTTGTTTTTCAGGATTCATAATTTATAAATTGAAGTTTATTTAAGTTTTATTATAAATTGAGTTCTTGATCTTGAGTTATTTTATACTTTTAAAATTTAAAATTTTAGGTTTCTATATAAGATTTCTTTAATCCACAGACTCTAGCGACGGAGATAGGAACATCCACACCATTTCAACCATTTGAACAAGTTGTCTAACTTTTTTTTAATATTATTGAAAATAAGTTTATATATACCCACATGTTATTTCATTTGAAAAATTGTAAAATATATATATATATATATATATTGTACGGTTTACTATTGGAGATGTTCCCATGGGGGAAGTTGTAGCGAGGGCGAATAAATGGAGAGGGAACCTCATGAGGTATTGCATGATTTTTTTTTATATATATTTTTTTACATGAAGTTCTATATATTCTCAGTCATTTTTAAAACATCAAATTTTAATGTTTGTACATGCATTATGTACACGTTCCCCATGCTTCGCAAGATAGTGTCTGGATTGAGACTCTGCTAGGAAAGACATCACATCCATGTGTATTTGATGGGCATGATTTGTAGATTTGATTGATATTTATCATCTTAAATATACGTTTTTATATATTATCTTGATGCACAGTCATATATATGTATGTATGTATGTATGTATGTATGTATGTATAACTTGATACTTGCTACTTGTGAGATCTACAATTTTTGGACATATTTCTTGTGTTAATATAATTTTTTTTGTTTTTGAAAGTTAAGTTTTGGATGGTTGAAGTACTTTTGGCATGTGAATGTGAAGTAATGTAGTTATATAATTTTTTTGGTTTTTAAAACTTAAGTTTTGGATAGTTGAACTACTAGTAATTTTTTCATCTATAAATTAATGTTTTTCTTTTGAACTACATTTGGCATGTTATGTAATGATGTGTTATAATTTTTTTTGTTTTTAAAACTTAAGTTTTCGATGGTTGAAGTACATTTGGCATGTGAAGTAATGTTGTGATATATAATTTTTTGTTAAATTAAAGGTTAAGTTTTGGATTTTTTCAATCTACATTTGGCATGTGATATAATGTTAAATGTTTTTACTGGATAGTTGAACTATAAGTAGCATGGCATGTGAAGTAATGTCGTGATATAATCAAAAAGTTTTTAAAACTCAAGATTTGGATGGTTTCAATCTACATTTGGCAGTGATATAATGTTACATGTTTAATGTTTTTATTGGATAGTTGAACTACAATTGGCATGGCATGTGAAGTAATGTTGTGACATAATAAAAAAGTATTTAAAACACAAGTTTTGGATGGTTGAAGTACATTTGGCATGTGAAGTAATGTTGTTATCTATAATTTTTTGTTAAATTAAATGTTAAGTTTTGGATGGTTTCAATCTACATTTGGCATGCGATATAATGTTAAATGTTTTTATTGGATAGTTGAACTATAATTGGCATGGAATGTGAAGTAATGTTGTGATATATAATCAAAAAGTTTTTAAAACTTAAGTTTTGGATGGTTTCAATCCACATTTGGCATGTGATATAATGTTAAATGTTTTTATTGGATAGTTGAACTACAATTGACATGACATGTGAAGTAATGTTGTGATATAATCAAAAAGTTTTTAAAACTCAAGTTTTCGATGGTTTCAATCTACATTTTGCATGTGATATAATGTTAAATGTTTAATGTTTTTATTGGATAGTTGAACTACAATTGTTATGACATGTGAAGTAATTTGTTTTGATATAATCATAAAGTTTTTAAAATTCAATTTTTGGATGGTTGGAATACATTTGGCATCTTAAGATTGCTTTTGATCTCTACATACTCTTCTCTTGTTTGAGTGAAATAATTTCCAATGGGAAGAACATAGCTTTTCAATGCAACTAACCATATCAATTGAGCTCTATTTGAAATATGAGTAAAGAAAAGTTAACATATCAGAAAAATAACATTTGTGGTTGTCATTTTTGTTAGAATAGCTAAATCATATTTTAAGGATTCTCCATCGAAAAAAAATTTCATTGAAGAAAATCCTTAATATGATTTAGTTGTTCCAATAAAAATAACAACCAAGGATGTTATTTTGTTGGCTTTTTGGTCTTCTTTACTTTTTTTTTGAAATAGAGCTCAATTGATATGGTTATTTGGATTGAAAAGCTATGTTCTTTTCATTGGAAATATTTTTCACTCAAACAATAGTATGTAGTATGTAGAGATCAAAAACAATCTTAAGATTACTTTCAAGTATGATCAAGTGTTCTTGAAACATTTTCCCACATGATGATACCTTCATTGACCTCTAAAAAGTAGTTCATGTGCTATATGTTCTGCCTCTTTCCCATATAAATCCCTTTAATTTTGATTGGAAATATAAGAAGCAGATATATGTTTGTTGAATTGGGGTCAATTTCATTAATGCACTCAACTAGGTAGCCTTGTTGATTTATAAATTGGTAAATTGATGACATTCAGTTAATTTCATTCTAGAACATATATATTCAGTACGTGAAACATTTTTTATCAATGCACATGGGAAAACTAATTAACAATTAAATGACACACACACACACACACACACACACACACACACACACACATATATATATATAGATCCAATACATGCACAACATTTTTCATCAATGCACATATAACATATCCGACCATTAGACAGACAAATTTTGTACTAGATTTTGAATCAGGAATAGAGATGTGGGTCAAATCCCACCAAAAGTCGAAGAAGTGCTTCAAGTATATTGTATGAAAGGAATATTCATACAAAATTTTATTATGGATGATTTATTTACATTGTGGATACTTTTTACCAAAAAATCCCACAAGAAAAATTGGGTGTGCATTCAGTTCGTGTATATATCCAGTACGTGCAACATTTTTCATCAATGCACATAGAAAAACTATTTTCAGTTAATTGCATTCTAGAACATATATATTGAGTACATGAAACATTTTTCATCAATGCACATATTAAAACTACTTGAACAGATAATTGCATTCTAAAACGCACACACACAGACACAAATATATATATATATATATATATATATATATATATATCCAATACATGCAACATTTTTCATCAACACATGTATAGAAAAACTACTTTCACTTGATACTAGAGTGTACATGTACCAAAACAATTTGTACATGTGAAAACACTTGCACATATAACATAACAAAGCAGCTCAATTTTTAATTGAGTACTGGAAGTTCTAGAACATATAATCCAAAGAGAATAAATTGTTGGGCAATTTAATCAAAAAAATTCCAATGGAATGCCATCTTCAATAATCCATTCATGATTAGATTTTGACATTTTCCATTTCTTAATTTTTGTTTTTTTCTTTAGTTGAACCTCTATCAACTTTATGCGTGCTGCACACACCAAGTGACTATATTAACAACTTATGAAATTAGGTTCATAGTATTCAAAGTAAACAAAATCCCCACTTTGATTAGCTTGTCTGAAAAAATAACCTTTCAGTATAATCCATCCTCCTTCATATGGAAATTCGTGATCATTATAGTCTTCTAATAATTTCACTTTTCATTCAGTGAAATGCATCGAATAATACTTCACATTTTCATCGTTCTCAGTAGGTGCAATTACAACAAAAACATCTCCTGCACAATAAAAAAAACTTAACAAAATTATACATATTCAAATTTATTTCTAGATCTTTATGATTAGAGAGCAATTCAAATGTTACCTTCTCTAACAAGATTAGAAAATCGATCACCATCGGATGATATTGTAGTCTCCTTTGATTGCATTTCTTCAAACATTGCAACGGACATTTTGCCCTTTGTATTTAGCTCTGTATGTTTCCAATATTTTACATACATTTTGTTTTCACAAACGTCATTGGATTTTGTGTTGTCTATGTAAACATGACAAAAACAAGATTATTTTCTTTTATCCAATGCAAACACATTTCTGGACGACTTTGTTTTAATTAAATGTAATTTTCGAGTCCCTTTTATTGTTGCAACGTCATTTCCAATTGATCTATCTATGTCTTCAATCCCAATATGACAAGAAAACCTTTATATGGAATATTTAAAGAAGAATGTAAATATGATATCAAAATACAATCAAAGATAATCATTGTGATAAATTTACACTGTTTAAAATTAGATATCCAATAAAGATTAAACTGAATGTACCTTCGCACTTCCCTTGATCGGTTAGTCTCATGGATTAGAGCAGCGATGCACCATTGAAAAAATTATTTCTCGTCCACAAGTCGGCTTGCAGAGGGGCTCATTTGATATCTTTGAAGTGATCTTTTTATGCATGACCCTACACCTTCATGCTCTCCTTTTCCATGGCCAGTCTCAAATAAATTCCAACAATGTTTAATGCAGGTTTTCTTATGAAGACAACACAACCAAAAGAATGATTGTGTAGATTTGAATTGACCTGCGCATCCGTCTGACCATATTCAATGTTCATTAAATGTTATAACACGATTTTTCAAGGAATCATAAATTTTTCCAAAACAATGTTGTACAAAATATGTATCATTTGTACAATCGTCATTGATATAAAAGTGATATTCTTTAATAATATGTCGATTTTCACTGGTGCTTTCTATATGATCTACATTTTTTTCAGCATGTATATATATAATATGGACAAGCATGGAGACTTGGTCAGAATGATAGTATTCACTCTGAATTTCTTTTTGTGGAAAAAATGTGTAGTTTTCTACAAAATCAATTACTAAAAAAATGGTCCCTGGTGAAAAAAATTCACTAGATTTTTTGAATTGCAAGTCTTTCCATCGAGCTCTATGGGAATGCTTAGTGTTTTTGTAAATTTATGCCTCAAACTTTCTCAAAAAGTCTATCATAGAAATTTCTTCTTCTCGTAATTCAATTCTTTTAACACTATTTTCACCTTGAATCGTTGTATGGACATATTCATATATCTTCCATTTCACTTTCACGTTGGACAATGATTGGTCATTTATATCAGTACGATATTTGTTTTAAAATTTAGTCAAATTTCCACGATCATCGCATTTTTTACCACCAACACATTTCTTTTTGTAAAATAGTTCGTCACTTTCTCTTTCACATAGAATTTTATATATGAAATCACGGATAGTAGAAGCAGGAGGTGAATCCTTCCAAAATGTTCTACTAAAATCAAGGAATGTGTCATAATATAACTCAAATTCCACATGATAACGGAAACAACAAGTGTCGCGTAAGGTGATAGGTTTTACATACCATGGTTTTTGTTGAACAAAAGCACTGGTTGAAACATGAATTTCATGATTCTCTTCTTTGAACTTGTTGAAAAACTCTATCTGAGTGGTTTCCAAGAAATTTTTTTCATGTTCTTCGTACTGATTTCGTGCTATTCTTCTTCGCATCACATGCCTTGCAGTTGGCGAAACACGCGAATTGTTCGTCTAATATTCATATATTATTTTTTTAACATTTTCTCCATGTCTATCTTTGTATGTTTTCCTACAAATATCTCTCCAACAAGCGAGTTCATCATTTACATATATTTGCAACCGAAATTTCTGATGTTGGTGCAAAGTTTTTCACGAGGTTCCTAATGCTTGTGCCATAGATTTTACCAAGCGATTCTCTTTAGTACTTGATGAAACCACTGTCATATGTATTACTCTACGTACAACTGAAACATTTTTCTCTCTAGATCTTCTAATTGAATTTATAGCACTATTTATATTTTGTATCACATTTTCCTTCATTTTTTTATCTTTGGTTGATTTTTGAATACCCAATAAAGTCGTAGCTTCTTTTAATTTCCTTAATGATAGGAGACCTTTCAACATTTGGGCTTGAACTGTCACCTTTTCCTTTATGAAATACTTATCAAAAATGCGGTTAACACGATATTGTATATAATGGTCAGCTTTTTTATCTCCATATGTGTGAGTGTCAACATTTTCTAACATCTCATCATCGACATTGATTTCATTTGTACATATTCGAATGAATAATACATAATAAGTTTACATATTCAATAAATAACTAAAATAATAAATATATAATTTCAATAATGCGTGCATGTGTTCAACACACACACACACACACACACATATATATACCTTGTGATTCAATTTCTTCACTTGAATTTCTTTCAACATTTTCACCATCTTCAATCATTGGTTCAATATCTCTTTCACTTTCTCTTTCAAAATTTTGTATCTCATCATCAATGTTTTGAGGAATATCTCTATCTGTTTACATTGCAAAATATTTTTCAAATTAGTTCATCAAATAAAAATTAAGCTTCACATTTTACACTAGGAAAATTTTAAATATATCAAAATCATAATATTTACATTTACATACCTGCTTCAACTTCTAGTTGAGGTTGATTTTCCCCTTCAATATTTGAGAGTGCTTCTATCTTTCTTTTGCGATATTGTCTCGTCTCTTCTATACATTCCTCAGGGTCTCTTTTTCGATCATATTTTCTCATCAATTCCTTCGATTTCCCATCATAATAGAGTATGAAGTTCAAAAAAATTCCTTCAAAAATTTAGACAAAAACTCAATTAAAAAAACCATCACAAAAGATTTAATTTAAAAGAAACTTATTTTAAATTTTTTGCAAAAAATACATACTTCAATACAAAACAATTACTTAAAAAATTTCAAGAAAAAAATGTCTTATAAAAATGAAATGAACCTCAAAATATTTCCTTCCAAGTCCCACAAAAAAAATTCATTTAAAAATTTACACAAAAACTCATTTTAAAAAATCATTAGAAAAGATTTACTTCAACCCAAAGCCAAAAAATGTCCTTTCGAAATTAAGCCTGAATCCATACCATCAAAAATAATGAAAAATAAGATGAAATCCATGCTTTAAAAAAAAATTAAGCCCAAAAAATTGTATCACAAACCTCCAAGAAATGTCCTTTGAATGTACCTCCAAGAAAATTCTTTAAACCCAAAATAATTCTTTGCAAATTCAGACCAAATGTATGAAAATAATGAGCCTAAAAGAAATGTCCTTTGAATGTATCTCCAAGAAAAGACCTTAAACCTAAAACAATTCTTTGCAAAATCAGATCAAGGCTTTTGTAAAATCAGACCAAACGTGCGAAAATATGTGAAAATAATGAAAAGAAATGTCCTTTGAATGTACCTCCAAGAAAAGTCCTTAAAACAAAAACAATTCTTTGCAAAATCAAATCAAGACTTTCGTAAAATCAGAACAAACGTGCGAAAATAATGAATGATTTCGCGGCAATTTATATTGCCGCGAAATTTGTTTTCGGAGGGGCTTGGCGGTACTTTCTGGCCGACGAAAATTTAAGTAAAAGTTTGGCCAAAATTTTTAGAAATAATTCGGCCGAACTATTTTGTCATTTTACTTAATGGGCTATCGGTGCAAAAAACAACTTGGTCGAACTTTGTTTAAGAGTTTGGCCGAACTAACGCGTCACCAGTTCTGCAGAGCCAAGCCCTGAATACGTTTCTGCAACTTTGGAATAATTAAACTCCATGAAACATTCTGAATTAACTGTCGAAACCAAGACAAGCATTTTCAAAATTGAATCCACTTTTATAAAATATAAATTTTATGGAATTTCATAAATATTTACTAATTTTAATTAATTTTGTAATAAAACGGATGCAAACAATTTTTGAAGGTCATTGTGATTCAATGAAATCAAAATTCTGTATCTTCCAAAATACATTGTAAAAAAAATTGAAAAAATTATGATACATTACATTGGTCTGTCATCTCTAATGTGTAGCTTTTAGATTTTTAGTTTATAACTTATGTGTTAAGAAATTTCTTGCGTCACGAAACATATTCAAAATATGCATTTTTTTCAGATTGGACCAGTTCAAAAAATTCTAGTAATTATGATATGCATCCACTAGCTTTATAATATGACGAAACCAAATTAGACTCCCTCTAGATCATTGTAACACATTTTCTTTCTCAAAAACACAAATTTTCAAAGAATACAACATTGCATATTAACATGACTTCTTATGAATCCCTTGATTGTCAAAAAACACACACTCAAAGAAATGCTAAGTTGACATATCAAATGTGTATAAAAAAATTTCCAAAAAATAAGTAATAGAAAGCTAACAAAATTTTTGACAACTTTATTTTTATCGCAAAATGAAATTCTATACAGAAATTTTTTCTTAGCTTGCAAAAGTTGAAGAACCAGAAAAAATGAAATTTTTTTCTCAAAAAATGGCAAAAGGTGTAACCCAACTTCACATTTTCAACCAATATATATATATATATATATATATATAACTAAATAATGTCAAAAATATACAACGGTAATATAAATTTCATGGATCAACTGGTGGTACATCATCAATAGTAGTACTAGTCGAGGCCTGCTCAGTCAATGGTGCAGCCTCGACGGTCGATGGTCCAGCCTGCTCATGATCATGAGTACTACTAGATGCTGCAGGTTACTGACTGGACGTGGCCGATGGTCCAGCCTTCTCTCCATGATGACTGCTACTCAATGCTAGTGGAGGCTATTCATCTGGCGTGGTGTGAGGTGAACAATCATCAGATAATGTGTCATTGAACGCGAACTGTTGATTATGTGCTGCATCTTGACCACGCCTACAAAATTCAATGGTCCTCCTCAGCCGCGTAACTAAGGTCGTAGATCCTACGACATGACGCATCAGGCTATACATGTCACGTGACATGCCTCTCCACATATGTAACAGCATACCATCGACCTGTATCTCTCTCATAGTAGTGGACCTGATGTCCTCGTCAATAATCAATGCAGTGAGTTGGTCGCCCAAATCCATCCTGTATCTTCTATCAATCCTACTGCGCCTATCAAAAGGCGGTACTGGCGCACCAGCAAGAGTAGGTCTCTTTGCACCGACCTCTTGATGATCCTCAACATCTGGCATACCCTAATCCTCATCAAGATCCACACCTGGATCATGTGGTGGTGTCGGCATGTCCTTGCCATCAAAAGACCCAATGTCTACAAAATATATACAAATACACAACAATAATTAGACAATTTCATTACACAATTTAATAAAAACAAGTTGAAGAACATGTTAGAATAAATTTAAGTAAAACAGTAATATTACCTCTATCATTCGGTGGCTCAACATCTATGAAGAGGATGTTAGAACACCCTCACCAATCCAAAACAACATAAGTACAGGGGACTATAATGAAGGGATGCTCGTCAACACTGGCTAGCAAATCCAATACATCATGCAATATCCTCACTGGAAACACAATCTCGCCCCTCTTGGGCATCATCTACCCCCACATGTGCATTCATGCTCAAACATTGGCCTATGAGGCTGCCAAACAAAAGTAGGCCTCGTCTCTGGAAACCTCTCAGAAAATAAACAAAAAAGCTCTGAAGATAAAGGGAAGTCGACCCTCCCTTATGCATGAGCACGACATCTATCTAAGGCTGTACAGAACTGCCGCAAAAAAATGGTAGACCACCTAACAAGTCATGGCTCCTATACTAAAGAATCAAAATAATATAGAAATGAGAAATTAATGCATTTCCCGTCACCGGTGTTGTGTGAAATGGTCAAAATCAGAAGTGAGAGGCACCTCACCTCCTAAATACCAATTTCACCAATACGTAACTGACCTCTGGAGACGTGAAAATCGGAAGGAGACAGTATATCTGCACTAATGTATCTCTAGGAGTACACTAACTGAATCCCTGGTGCATAGGCAACTAGAACCTATGGGAACGAGGGAAAATCAACCCTTCTCCTCGATAGCCCTGTAATGAAATATATGTCCTCCTCAGTGGGCGTGTATCACTAGTTAGGACCAACCCGGAAAGCCTGTAGGTGGGCATTCCACTTGCGGATAAGATGTCTCAAAAAAATACCATGGCCCTTTAGGGAAGTAGCCTCCTCATAGAACTTGAGGAGGCCTACCTACCTTAGGAGCCCCTAGGCAACTGATGTAATAGGGTGAGGGTACGCATCTCTCTCCCTCTCTCGTGCCTTCCACAGGCGAACCATGTTATATTGGTCCACCTGTTGTTGATGTTGTTCCCCCTCTTCTCTCCTTTCACGTCTCTGAATGATTGACATATTAAATACAATTTTTTTATTAAATGAGACATGCATTTAGGAATATACATATATAATTTGTTTTGGAAATAAAAAAAACAAAACAGTCTGTACGCCACAAAAAACAGGCATGCACTGGTTCCAGTGCATCTTTTTTTTTCATGCACTGGCGGAGGTCCACCAAATAATATTCAATGCACCAGCAGAGATGCACCTAAAAATTTTCAATGCACCGTTGACTATGTATGGTTTCAGGAGTGCGATGCGCTGACTAAACTCTACGCCTCTGGGCGTATAGTTTAGTCAGGGCACCGACCTCCTGACATTATTACATAGTCAATGGTGTGGTATTTTACTAGGCCACACCGTTGACCCTATTGAAATGTGGAATGTAGTGCGCTGACAAAAATACTCGCCCCGGGGTGAATATTTAAGTCAACGCACTGCATTGCCGCTATTCCACATGGTCAATGGTGCAGCCCGGTAACTGACCACACCGCACTTTTTTAAAATTTTTAAAATAACATGGTGCACCATTCGGTACTGCCCCAGAACCAGTTCGGATACCGTTAGCAACGGTTGTGGTGTGACCTATAAATTTACAGGCAGCACCGTGAACTAGTGCGAGCCAAATGGCTCGAGCGCACCACGCGACAATTTTATTTATTTTTCTTTTAAATGGTTAATTTTAACGTAATTTGCAATCCGAATCCGTTAAAAGGCTTAATTATGGAAAAACAAGAAAAATACCCGTATATTTGGTCATCAAAGAGGCATATTGGCTGTATAATTCGCAAAAGATAAATTTTCCACCGTTTTCCAAAATTCAAGCTGGAGATTGGTGGGAAATGCACAGCAGCAGTGCATGCAATGGGTGCAATGGGTGTAATGGGAGCACCAATGTCAGGGCGACTCAGAAAATGATAAATTTCACCAGTGCTTGAGAGCTCTAGAGCACTGAGAAAAGTGAAAAATGTAGTTTTTTGGCCATAACTCGTTTTTTATTTAACCATGTTCCAATGTGTGGGGTTTTATAGGTGCATCGGTGCGGTTGCTTAAGATCGCACCGGGCAGTTTTTTTCCGACGCGGGGTTTTATCGCGCACTGATGTAGAATATTTGTAAAGCACCAGTGTGCTATAGTAAAAAGACGCACTGGACGAGTGTTTACGGAGGGCAGGGTATCCGTTGTGCGAATTTTTTACGCGCACCACTGCTTTCTCTTGTTGAACGTACAGATGGGGTTTAGGATGATTAATGCACCAGATGAAAAACATCCACAAAAACCTCCACCCGAAAACCTCCTCTAGTAACCTCCACTAGAAGTGAAAGGGTATTTATATAAGGGGTTCCTTAAAAAAATCTGCTAGAGGGTCTTTTCCTTGTAGTGAAAGTCTCACCTGAAGCGATATGGGGGGGTGCTGGAACTAGGTTTCCGCACCCTGAGGGATATTTTGATGTGGGAGATCCTAATCCTTTGCGACAGATCTAAAACTCCACAGAAACCATATCTACTTGTAGATAAACCCTTAAACAGTAAAGAAGTTTCGCACGACCAGATAATAATAAACAGACTTAACCCTTGCAAATTTCATAGATCATTACAGATTTAACCCTTACTTCAACAAAGACTTGTGCAAAATAAATCACTATGCTTAATTCGGATCTAACAATTAAAGAGGAATTATAATTGCACATATATGCAATCCAATTCAACTTATCATTTACTGAAATAAATACACATTCAATAGCACAAATCTAGATCTAGAATTGCAGTAAGCAACAGATAGTGCACATAACAAACCTAAGACATTTAACCACATATATCATATAAAAGTCTAAGTTTTCCAAAATTTCTTTCTTTATTAATAAAGCTTCAATTCAGTACATAACATAGTGTGTCGATTTCCATCTAAATGGCGTGACTCTCCTACAATATGGTGAGAATATGGGATGGCACGAGGGTCGACACAACGACCTAAATTTCATCGAACTGCTGCTCTTTGTCCCTCTACTGTGATTTTAGATGCCGAATGATAGGGTCATATTGAACAGACATCCAAAGCCCCATGGATTCTTCAAATATCTTACTGCAAGCATCCATAGCAGTGCCGATGCTAGCAGTTGATTCATGTACGACTGCAGCACATTGTGCGTGCACCTCCAGATATTTCTATGGTTGCAGCTTCATTTGGAGGTCTATGATAATTTTTTCAACTCCAACACAGACTGTTGTTATCTCCAAATGTGAGGCCTTCATCTCAGATACCAATATTTCTAATTTAACTATAGGTGTAGTGGTGGTAGGTATTTTGAATTCGGGGAGGTCACCACACAACTAGTTGATAATGGATTCTAACTCAGTGCATTGATCTTCGGAAACCCGATGAGCCTCTTTCGAATTATCATGTCCCTTCTACATCATGATCGCCTATTTTTTATTCTCTGCAATATCCTTTTGAGGCATGGACCTCACGGTACTACAACTAATCCACGATCATAGTATGCATTGCATGTAGTTTTCTGTTGGGAAGCATGGCCAATTCAATGCATAGCTCATTGTAGACTTGCACATTTCCATGCATATCGGGGTGCTCAGTTGTAATTTTACATCATGGAACATGAAATACTCAGTTTTCTGTAGGAAATGGTACAATAGTGTTGAGGGGTTGCGTGCTTTCTTGTCCTATGCTCGCTTGTTTCACGCTTGACTGATGCACGCTCACTTGGATCACGCTCATTTGCACGCAAAGTTCCTAGAGACCGTGTTACACATCCTCAAGTACCGACTTGTATTGATACTCCACATTATTCCAAATATCCTCAGTGGCAACTATGAATGTGTTTTCAATTTCATTAAGGTCGTATTTTGTACGGGTTGGGGCCTCTATCCCTTTTTGATTTGATCTGTTCCTCTTTTTGCATGGGCCCCAGGAGGTCTAAGATCCTTGCTTAGTTCCTTTTGGTGAACTTGTCTCTGTAGAAGGTGCCCCAACAGTGTTACCTTCTTTATCCTCTGTTTCCTTATCCAGGTTAATGGTTTCACCCATCGTGGTTGGCTCCATCTCTTTCGCTGCATCCTTATCCTTCTGCTGGGTATCCTTCGCTGTGCACATCTTTGTAGGAGTCTTCAGGGGTACTGAGGATGACACACTGACAGTGGTGTGTGCTCCTAACCATAAGGTTGGCCATTCTATCGTAACATAAGCAAGGTCATCCTTCATGACCATGTAAGGCAGCCCATACCAAGCACCTTCAACATCGCCCTCCGTGTGGATGTGAATATTATGAAAGGTGGCTTTGAATTCCACAATGTGCTTGTACTTCTCGTACAGCGTCAACAAAAATTGTGGCTTGGATTGCACCGCTTGAAACAACTCAGAATCAAATAGCACCTAGAATATTTTGTTTTGAGCGATTCTGGAGGGAACCTTGGAGTTCCACACTGTCATATATCGCGTAGCTTCGAAAATATCAGGATCAATATCTGGGAACTAGGCCTTAGTTGGCATCCTCCAACCAATCAACACAATTAGTAGGAGCAACCAAGAATAATAAAAATTCTTTCCCTCCTCCTGTACCTAGTGGACATTGACCAAAAATTCCATGCACATGTACTTTTCCCAATTATATTTTACCCCTTTCTCACATTTATTTGGCTAAATTAATGACATGGGCCAAAATTTCCTTCGACCAACACTTCCTCGTCATATTCCAAGCGAGGATTAGCATGGAAAATTTTATTGCAGTGTCATTTATTTTGTTGACGAAGAAAACCTGATTGTTTTCCAATACCTTATAGGTTTCCATAACAGTGCCTGCAACGTTTTTCTCTTGGCCCTTTCCTCCAAAGGCCACCGCGGGGTCTACACCCCAACAGGGAAAGTTGGTGATACTGTGTATCAAATTTTCATCAATTGGAATTGGTTCTCCTAGCCACATATAGTCAACGTGCACTAGGGAAAGAAGCTAGCACACACAAATTTGTTGACCATGATGCGCCAAAAGTGTGGGATGTTCAGCAAATTTAGAAGCCCTGACTTCTGCAGTCCAAACACCCAAGGCTTCTGCTTGACCATGATCACCCCCTCGTCATAGGTGACCCGCTCCAAGTACATCGAGGACATGAGCTTAGGGAACTTCTCGTGATCGGCTACATCACAGTCTTCCATCCTTAACAGGGGGATATTTTCAAACATGTCCCCCTAAAACAACACATCTTCAGGGATCAATGGAGAATTTATATATGACTGAACCTTATCCAGGTCCTTTGGGACCTTCATAGATTCTTTCCACAACGCCACATACTTGGGCAGACATGAGATTTAATCTACCTCCTTGAAAACATCTTCCTCCACAATTACTTCGAGTGTGTTGGCCATAATTCTCTTCTCTCATTATGTGAGGGTCTTCTTGCAAGAATACTTACGAGCCCCCAAATACTATCCCTTCTTAGATATATGTGGTTGGGGCATAGACGTAGGGGTTTCAACGGCTTGCACAGTGGTTTCATCGACCTGCATCACAGATGGGGTAGGTTTGGTAGGAATAATACTTGGAGGAATCAAATAACCTAACGTCGATGACACAACCTCTCATAGAAAATTGGGTTTATTCCATACATATGCTTCATAAAACACAATGATAGAAATGTCCACAAATCACTTGGAAAGCAAAGGTAACTAATTCAACCCTTCCTATAAAATTTATAGCGTTGGCGCACCTTAAAAAATCTCATGTTCATTGATGTAGCCTCATAAATGATTAAAAGGTTCCAAATCTGGCATAAGATCTTCATTAAATGCATTTTAACCACTCCTCCAAATCGTAATAATTTTTTCTTATCTAGATTAATTGTTCCAAAGGATATGTTCTAGCACCTATGTGGTTGTTTCAACCTCCTAGCGCAACTTTTGCATGATCGTTGCACCTGTTTGTGCATCTACCATCCTTGTCACACATACCTGCTTCTCCAATGCTTGACAGACTGCTTTACGGTCATGTGCCCTCTCACAAATATCTAGGTCACTGAGGCACTTGTCCAACCATATAGTCATTTGGCACATGCAGTGATAGGTTTATCCCTGTATGGCTTCAACCGACTTCCATTCACATATCTAGGAATTATTTCACCCCTTGAAGTAACCAAATGTACCACACCTCCTTTTGTAATCTCCTTGATGACATACGGTCCAAGACAATGCATTTTGAACTTTCCTGGGTGGTGCGCAAACTTTTTTTCATATATAAAAACTAAATCATCCTCCTTGAAAATATTTAGTCGGATGTGCCTATCATGCCAAGCTTTTTCACGCACCTTTTGCACCTGTTGATGGAAACCATTAATGAATCTATCTTCCTCCAACGCAACTAGCTGCAAAAATCGCTCTTCCATACTATCTTGATCATCCATGTTAGTTACCGCTGCAATGTGCAGACTAGGAATGATGTACTCCATTGGCATAACAACTTCCTATCCAAATACCAACCTGAATGGTGTCTTCTTAGTCAATTTCTTGCATGTAGTTCGATAGTCCCATATAACCATAGGTATGCACACATCCCAATATTTTTTATTAGCATTGCAGACCTTTGTGAGCGCATTCTCCAAAATATCATTAAAGGCATCTACCGTGCTATTTTCTTTTGGATGATACGGTCTACTCTTCTGATGGTGAATCTTAAACTCCATTGTGAACGCTTGGATAGTCTCATTCACAAAGTGTGTACCCTGGTCACTAATCAATATTTTAGGGCACACCAAACTTGTCAAGATATTCTCAAAAATGAAGTGCACAATTGTCTCTACACTGCAATCTTTCACAGCCTTAGCTTTTGCCCACCTAGTCAAATAATTCGTTGTAGTAATGATATAGTGCATGCTAGTCTTATTTTTAGGGGGGTTGATCAGTCATACAAATTCAATGGCCCACTGATCAAGAGCCTACAAATTCACTTATGGTTGCAGTGGAATTTCATCTCATCGCGATGGTTTCCCTATTCTATGACACACATCAGAAGCACGATAATACTCATTTGCATCATTGTGTACCGTAGGCCACCACAACCTAGCCCTCAAAATGTTTTGAGCAGTTTCCTGTCCTGCATAGTGACCTCCTGCAATCTCTATATGTGCTTAAACTAGGATACTCTATCTTTCAGACTCCGACACATAGCATCTCAATATATCATCAGTTCCTTTCTTATCCAACTAGCCAACAATAAAAGTAAAGTCAACTACGAAAAATACCAATTCTTTCTTCTGCTTAATTGTATACTCCGTAGGCACACTACTAGTGGTCAAAAAGTGGATAATATCTGAGAAGTGTTCATCAACTACTTTAATGGAAGATAGCTCTGTATCTATTAATATTTCCTCCAAACGAGTTGGCTCCTCTCCACTTTCGATGCGTGGTAGGTGATATGGACCTGCATTCAACCTCCCTAGCTTCACGATCAACTCAAAATCATACTCCTGAAATAATATGAGCCATGGAAAAATATCCTCCCCCCACGACACAAGTTTTTTGACTGAGTTCTTCCAAGCAGAGTGATCCGTAAACATCTTAAAATGTCCTCCCAGAAAATAGTGACAAAACTTCAGTAGCGCATACACAATGGCTAATACTTCTCTCTCTATTTTCGAGTATTTGCGTTCAACACTTTACAATTTCCTACTCGAAAATGCAATTGGGTGATCAATATCTCTGGGTCTTGGCTGCGCGAGTACAGCGCCTAGCGTGATACACAAAGTGTCCACATGTACATGGAATTCCTTTTTCCAGTCTAGGAATACAAATATAGATGCAGTTACAATTTTATCCTTAAGTAGCCAAAAAATCTTTTGGCAATCCTCATCCTAGCAAAAAGAGGCATCCTTCTTCAGTAACTTATCTATTGGCACAGTAATCAGTGCGTAGCCTTGAATAAATTTCCTTCAATACCCAGTATGCCCTATAATTGAGTGGAGTTATTTTACATTTTTTGCAACCTCCAGGTTAACAATAACAACAATATTAGTTGGATCCACCATTAATCCCTACTGACACACAATATGACCTAGAAAAATCCCAAAGGGGACGCATAATATGCACTTATTTAGATTCAACGAGATATGATGCTTTCGACAAGTATCGAGAATTAAGCATAGATTTGAAACATGATTCTTTACTTGGCCAAATACAATCCGATCATCAAAATATACTTCTAATAATTTATGTATATACTCCTTAAACGCATCTACCACCACGCACGAGAATATTGTTGGCACATTGCTCAGACCGAATGGAATTATCATGTATTGGAATAATCCCCATTCCATTGCAAAGGTTGTCCTTCTTCTGTCTTCAGTTGGGATTCTTATCTCGTGGTATCCAGAAGAGCCATCAGTGAAAGAGTGAGCCTCCTCCCCTCCCACATTATCCACTATTTCATTATAAGATGGAGTGGGAAAGGGGTCATGCATAGAGGCATGATTTAACTTGTGCAAATCCACACAAATCCTAATTTATCCTTTGCTCTTATTTTCTTGGACCACCATGGGGCTCACCCAATCTAATTCTTCTACTGGTTCAATGATCCCTGCAATGACCATTTTATTTAACTCCTCTTTGACCTTCTGTTTGTATTTAGGATTGAACCTGTAAGGGTGTTCCTTGAAAATCTTAACATATGGTTTCAGAGTTATTTTAATCACACCAAGATCCCCAACAATACCTTCCAAGTCCGAACACTTTTTGGGAAATTAGTATTGATATTCATCAAGTAGTTCCGTAACCTTAGCTACTATATCTTCATCCCAATAATCCCCAATTTTAGAAATTGTAGGTTTCTCTTATGTTCCAATGTTGACTTGCCTAATCTTCATGGGTTTATTCACATATGGAACCTTAGGGAATTGCATGCTGACATTCAGACTCAGCGATATTGATTTTTTTGGGGTCTTCCTCATTATCTTCAATAGTCACATTCTAGCAGTTAACGATGTCCTTCATCTATGCATCCCATGTTGGTATGGCTCGTGCTTCTGGTGTCTCTGTTGTGTCAAATACCACATCTTAAATCATTTTTAAGGCACTACTGATGCATGGGAATCCACTCTCAAATTTGAATGTTAACAGAAAGCTTTCTTGTAGCGCAACCCATTCCGTTGTGCCTCCTCGCAGCTCAACATCTAGGTACCAATTCATAGGAATCAGACTTAAAGTATGGAAAAATGTATGCACCCATCCTGGTGGCACCACATCTCCCCAAGCTACAGTCCACCTGGCAAAATGTATGTGCAAATCTTCTTTTATTTCATAGGTTCCTTCAAATCGGGTATTGGTTTTTCCAAAGCAGAGTTGCATCATATGGGTACATTGTTCCCAATTCACCAACTTTTCCTTGTGGGTCTTGCACCAGCGGACTCGAGTTGAGCACAGAGATAAGTGAAGCACATGGAACCAGTGTGCCTGTGGAACAACCCTTCTGAACTCATCTAATAAACAAGTAACATTTCATTTACCATCATAAGAAGTTAGTTCCCACATGTCAGATGATATGCACCGTAGAGATCTAGTGACTCAGTTGCAGCGCAGTGGAGAGACTTCATGCAAATGGTTCTGTCAATTCTCCAATTCCTCATCTGAGTTTGAGTGGAATGAACTATCTCTATCCCAGCTAATTTTTGTCTAGGTAAATCCCCTCTGCAAACACAAGCGATCCCTCTAGCCCTAGGGTGGGTCTAGCAACTACGGGAACATACTAACATCTACCTTCCTAGATTGTAAATGAAATTTAGAGAAAGGAATATGTCCTACCTCGTTCTAATGCTATATCAAAGCTTCTTGATCCGCCACTCTTCCAAGCTCAATACACATTGCTACCAACTTTCGATTACCTGTACAGATAGTCAAGGCAACATGACAATCGTAAAACCATGACAAACATAAAATAATTACAACCTATCTAACTGATCAAGGAATGCTAGAAATATCATTATAAATGTAAGCAAGAGTGCTAGATAAACATTAGATGCATTTTATTATGATAAAGACAAGTGGAGTTTATAACCAAGCCTTGATGTTGAGGCTCTCCTTTGGTAGGTCTGTATCCAAGCATGTTTGCAACGCCCTCACACACAAAGCTCCAGGATCTCACTATGTTCCCAACACACACTGTTAGTATGAATCTTTCGTCGTAAAATATCACTTTAGCTATGCATAACAAATAGCCCTAACATCAAGTATGACTGCCAATATCTTTAAGTCTGCAGTTAGTTGATCCAAATAATGCTGCACAAATCCAGATCTAAGCATAAAAGACATTAAGCAGTAAAAATGAAATATGGCTCCATGCATCCAATAGACAAGACAAAAATGATGTAATTGAAAGAATTTTTTATATTATATTAAAAAGGGGACACCTGAGAGGAAAACAAGAAAGGTTTTTTCTGGTTCTCCTCAATGGGATGGGCTCTTGACAGTCCTCAGCACTTCAGATCTAAAATTTCTCTCTCTTGTTGGTGTAGAAAACCTAGACAAACATAGAACTCAATGGGAGCTCACAAGGCAAAAATGGAGAAAATGTGACCAAATGTATAGATCTAGAGTGATCTAATGCAATAAAAGGTGACTAATGAATGGGGAAAACCCCTCTATTTATAAAAAAATATTGAGGTGATCTAGAACTTGGTGCATGAATAAAATATTATTAATCAAATTCTAGAACCACCCTTTAGGAATATTTTATTATATTTGTTGGAGGGAAAAGGATTTTTTACTTGGGTCAATTCCTTTATTTATAAATAATAAATAAATAAATGATTTATTTACTATTTTAAGGAAATGGTGGGAATATAATTAAATAAATAATTATTTATTTAATTATTTATAAATGATTTAGTCAAATTTAACTAGGAATATTATTTAAATAATGATTTAAATAACTTATTCCTAGAAAATAATCAAATAAATAAGGATTTATTTAATTGATTTCCTTGTTTTGGGTTAAATATGACTAGGAAATATAAACAAATATAGATTTGTTTATTATTTCCTTTTGGGGTTTTCTGTTTAGACCATAAACAACTTAATAAAGGTGTTTTACTAAGTTATTTCACATAGTGAAAGAAATTTTACTTAGGGTAAAATTGGTCTTACATGGTGTACTTGGGTTCATCTAATGATAATAGGTTAGATGACCAAAAAATGGTGTAGCATATTTCCCCCCAACGTACGAGTGTTAGGAGCAAATCGTATGACCGAAGTACATTGTAAGAACTCAATCACTAGACATCAAGAGGGAAGTCAGAGAGAGAAATGTAAGGTATTCTAATGTGCTAAAGGACTAGACCCTGAGGAGACGAGACTTACAGGTGCAACAAGTCTCTAGTTTATGAAGTGGTACCTGTGCAAAAGGCGGCGGGGGAGGCATACCTATGCCCTCCGAGACAAAGTACAAAAGAATAGTATGTCCAGTAAATAAGGAACCGAACTATAAAGTACATGTTGACATAAATACGAGCCAGAAAATAGAATGATGAATCTCACATACATGTTGTGCCTGGAATAACAACCAGGACTTATATAATAATAGTTTAGTACATGAGATGCAAATACACCCCAAATTCCCCCTATACACAGGGAAGGGCTCGCAAAATATGTCTGATACATGAAAATCGGAAAGGTGCTGCAAGCGGTTGAGGCTGACATGATCAAATGTAAGGAGCTGCATCAAAGGCTGAAATGAAGAATTCATACGAGCATGTGGGGGGCTACCTGCAGGGCCACTTCCTCATGAGGGTTGAGACATCTCACACACACCCGGGAATCACCAATAGCTGTTGATGCATCATTGGACCATCAAGTATATGGATCGCGATCATGTTGATAGGAGCTCGAACCAAGGTACACTGCCCTCTAGACCTGGCTTCTGGAGTAAATGAGCTGGTGTCGATAGAAGGAGGTCCGCCATAGGTGAGGCAATAAGGGATCCCCAACTAAGGTGCGAGAGAAAATAGTGGAGCAACTAACAGACGGAGACTAATGATGATGATGAAATGAGGGATACTGAGTAGCGGATGGAAAACTTCCCTTGTTAGAGCATAAAGGGCATAAATGGCTTGGCAGCGACTAACACAATATCATGAGGGATAGGGGACAATGGTACTGAATGCTATAATTTGCAACACAAGAGAGGGACCAAGAAATGAAGGATGGAGGACTATAGCGGGATACAAAGGGATGCGAGATAGACTCCATGACTGATGATGACTCAACTCGAATGCTCTAAACAAGGGCGACTCGATGGTGCTACCACACAGTAAAGGTCCAATGGGGAACCATAAAAAGATGAGTACAATAGGGTGTTTCATGATGAAAATCAACACGAACGAAGCCAAGTAAGGGGGTAAAGTGGTACCCCAAGTACAAGCATTGTAAGTGAAGAATTCTGATTGGAAGGAGAGATGAAGAGACCCTTTGTGGACAAAATGTGTCCTGGTGAAGTATCAAAACATGAAAAACTAATAGATACCCATTTGAGCGCTTGGTGAGATATTTCCAACGGTGCAGACGGTGTGTCAAACGGGGCTATGGTTTGGTTGCAGCGGGCGAAAGAAAAAACAGGGGTTTTTCTTCTAATAAGGCATTTTCTCTCCAAAATCATTCATTTGCTTGTGTAGCAGTGGTGAATGTGGAGAGGAGAGAAGGCCCTAAATCTTGTGGCAATCATAGTAGATAAACTGACCATTGGAATCGTGATCCGTCAGTTGCAGGTAAGAGGCTTAATCCTACTCTTTGTTTTTTATGGATTCAAAGTTTAGATTAGGGTCTTAAATCTCAGGAACTGCTCCTACTTCATCATTACGGCCGGGTCGCACTTTTTGGGGCAAAAACTGCGACTTGGGATGCAGGTTTGGGCCTGAAAAGTGTGACCTAGCCCAGGATTTGGCCAAAAAGTGCGACCTGTTAGATGGAGGTGGTTTCAGTGCTGGTATGGGCTGAGATTCAGTTTTGGTGTGAGTGAATGCAATTTTTCTTATCTTTAGACTGACAAAGATGATGGTTTTGTGCAGATATGGCAAATATATAGATCAAGTGGAGAGAGAGAGACCTAGATACATTACGGACGGAAATCCAAGAGGATCAGGGTGTCTGTCGTGCATTGGCTAGGTTTGGGGTTCTGAAATTTGTGGAGAACATTTTGATGAGGGCTGGGGAGCCCTTGTTGGCCCAGATTATCAGTTATTGGGATCTAGATCATGAGGTGTTTATAGTGCAGGGGCACAGGATTGAGCTGACAGTTCAGGATCTGTATTTCCTGACTGGTCTCCCACCATTAGGGATGGTGGGAAATACACATCCAGTGTTACCGCAGGGGCATAACATCATGGAGTTCGTTGAGCGAAATTGTCAACCAGGTGTCCGAGTCAAAGGGACTCAGATATTGATTGGGGATCTAGAGAGGTTGGAGACCCGGGCAGTGGCAACAGCAGTGTTGCAGATCTTGGGCAGCCAGGTGTTCCATCACATCACTGGAGGGCAGATGTTGATTGTAAAGAGTGTGTTGAGTGGGACCTACTATGGGTGGGCACAGATGATGTTGGTGTCAGTGAAACGACAGTTGTCGCTATGTAAGTGGCAAGTGAATCATGATTGCACTTATGGGACTGTATTGTGCTCCTTCTTTTTTGAGAAGATCCCAACCTTACGACCTTTTGTACAGCTACGTGATGGGGGTCTGAGAGAGCCCCAGATGCATCGATGGGGACGAATACTATGTAGAGGAGGAGGAGGGGTGGTCGGACGGGTGTTCCGACCAGAGTTCTTCGCCCATTGGGATCATATGCCATTGTACATAGACGGATATCCCTCTAGTGGGATGAGTTATTGGGGAGATTCGGACTTGCCGCTTCTGCCTGGTCGAGTATGGGGGCCTGATGGTAAGTGACAAGTAACTAATCTATTATGTGCATTGTAAATTTTGTGAATAGTATTCATGGTACTGATCCTTATACTTTTTGGAATGCAGATATAGCTCTGGTAAAACCGGCCAGATATATGGGACGACCTGCAACAGCTAGAGCGACAGGCACAAGTGGATCAAGAACGGCACAGAACGAGGATATGGCCACTCTGTTTGAGGATATTTTTCATAGATGTGAGGGGATGCTGACCAGTGTATCGGAGCGTGGTTGGCAGGATTTAGACGACCAATACATAGAGCTATGTATTGGGCTACCCTCGGAATCGCAAGGTATCATGCAACGCATGGCGATGGATGGTCAGAATGTGCATGATCTACGAGCTGTGGGAGCAGAGCCATTGGCTCAGGATCCTCTAGAGAGTGATTAGATGTAGGGCAGGTGGTGCCCCCCAATGTGTATGTAGGGGCAAGTGGTTCCCCCCAGTTTTTGAGTTTTGTTTTTTGTAACATGCTATGGACATGTCATATGTTTCAGAGTAGATGGACTCTAAAAACATGTTATATGATATATATTATATATATGCATTGTGTTGATGTTTTGAAGTGTTATTGTCTTGTGTGCGATAAATTCCAGTCTAGGACATGATTTTCAATTCTATCTACATAGTGATTTTGACTTCTAGGTACATGGTTGAAAGTAATGAATCTAAAGTCACGTATCAAAATTTTCACTCGTAAATATTGTCTAAACATGGTAGGTTTATGCACACGATAGACACCATTGAATTGTAAAACAAGAAGCAGGGAATCTAAATGAATGTGCAGATGGAGGATGCGATGAGATAGGGCATCGGCTAAGAGACCACGTAGTGCATCATATCCGGCCTGATTATTGGTGGAATTACCAATGCAGACCCCATTCGAAAGAACGAGGGTATGCAAGGGGGTAAAGATGGCCCAGGCAGCCGAAGCGAGATTCCGGGAGTAGTGACTGGCCCCATCGGCATAGCCAATATAATGTGTGGATGAGAGGTCCAGTAGAATAGTGTCACAAGACAAAAAATTGGAGGAAGGAGAAGAATGAGGGCAGTGTGAGTATAGGGTAGACATCAAATGGCTACTATGGGAGGGAGTATTCAGGGTAGGATGGCTAGGACTCATAGATTGACTAGAGGGTGATGAATGAGAACTACAACAGGAAAAGTAAGAGCTCATGCTGTGAAGGACATCATAGATGCCGATGGTATCCTCCTGTTGATGAGAGGAAAGGGAGAGGTCGAGGAAACCACATGATGTTTCAAGGCTAACTAAATCATCAGCATGGGAAGAAAGGCACACATATGGATCGGCACGGGGGATGATGAAAGAACAAGTAAAAATATGGTCAAAGCATGTAGAGCCCAAAAATGTTGCTAAAGGGGAATCAAGCAAAACATCTGGAGTGGAGTCGGAGGGAATGTACTCCGAGGGTCGTGTGGATGATGATAGGTATAGGAGGGGGGCAGTAGGTTCCGACATCTCAAAATCGGGGGGAGGAATTTCAATGGTAGTGGGGGGATCCTCGAGTAAGCCTGACACATACTGAGCAAGGATGGGAGAGGTGGATTGATTTTGTTCGACTTCGTACTCGCGAATGACCTCTAAAGAGGCTCGGTAATGCGTGAGGTGAGGACAATGGTGAGAATAATGGCCATGCACACCACAAGAGCACAGGGTTTTTTGGTGCGAAGAGTCTTTGGGTTCTTGGCTGTGGACGAGGAAGAAACAGAGGTTTCAAGGACAGTAGATTCAAGGAACGTGACCTTAACCATGGGTTGGATATGGGACAACTCAGGACAAGTATGGGTGGCATGACCAACACCATCACACAAGGCACAAGGCTTGGCAGGTGGAGGAGGGGTGGGGTTAGGTGTGATGGCCTTGTCTTTGGATGCCCCCTTGCGAGTTTTTTGTTTCTTGCTCGTAGTTGTCACAGTAGGAGAAGGGCCTTGTTGAGGTGCGGGTGGCACTGTGGCGACAGGAACTGGTTGAACTGGTGTCAAAGCAAGGTATTTTTTGGGGTGGCCTGGTGGGGTAGTGGCTGGAGGGTCAAGGTACTAGACGGGAATGCCCGGGGTCAAATTAGGGAGGAAAAGGGTGGCCATGATGGGGGCCGAATAGACTCTAGGAGGGGGAGCGAGGAAGGGTATCTGACCAGTAGGGTAATGGCTAGGAGGGACAGCACCAAGATGGTTAAGACTTGGGGAACCGACCCAGGAGGGTAGAAAGGCTCATGGGTATCAGTTGTAGGGGAACGACCAGTAGGAAGAGGTCCAGTTGGCGGTGGCGAAGAGCTAGGAGCAGATGGCGACAGGCGAGGTTGAGGTTGCTGACTAGCCAAAGCGGGCCGTGTGAGGTCGGCCTGAGACAATTACATCATGTAAACATTCGCTGAGCTGGGATCAGAGACAAGAGGAGGAGGAAGACCAGGGAAGGTTCCAAGAAAGGAAGAGTCTTTGTAGACACCGGGAGAAACACTAGTCAAAGAATCGACAGTTGGATTATTGGCTATGGAAGAGATGATCAACTCGGGGTAAGTCTGAGATTTTGGCTCATGATATGTCAACTGGTAAATCGTGAATATCTTTCCATTATGAGGGAAAAACATCTTGCGGTGGACTACGGATGGGACAGAAGACATGGCATATGTGTAACTACTCCCCAAAAGAATGTTATAGTCAAGAGGGGCGTCGATAAATTCAACGTCGAGACAAACAGTCTTGCTCGCAAGGGTGATAGGACAGTTACGGAAAAGGCCGGTGGGCTGGGAGGCATGGCCATCCCACGCATGAAGGGTGATTGTGGAAGGGGCCAAATCATAAGATCCACGTTGTTTCCAAACCGAATCAGACATCACAGAGGTAGATGCCCCCTCATCAATAATACACCGAGCGACGTTGGCATTCCAGATTTTGACTGGGATTTGGAAAGCAACAGAAGTAGGAAGGGGGGGATGGTCTGATTGACAGGCATCAAAAACAATCAATTTGTCATCAGCAGGATCTACAGCACCCACGATAGATAGTAGAGCCTTCTTTTGAGAAGGACACGACTGGAGGAGTTCTAGTGTTGAAATGGCAGCAGGAGATTATGCTAGATCATCTACTATGCTATATGAATGGGCAGCCCAACCAGAGGCAGCGTTTCGGTGTAATGGGCCCTTAGGAATCTTGGTATAAACCTCAGCTGTGGGCAGAGGGAATTGCAAGGGACCATTGGGTGTCGATAGAGGCTCTGTAGGACCTGAAGATGAGGACTCGGGGACAGACGAAGTGGGAGGCGTGGAGTACTGACGAGACCGAGTTTGAAGGTTAAGTTCAATGGTGAGAGGTTGGTCAGAGGTCATCATGATAATCTGGTAATCGAAGGAACCAGAAGGGGAAGGTTGAGTGGTTACCAAGGCATGAGGTGGTTGAGTGGCCACGAATCCTTGTTGAGGGAAAGGATCAGTAAACACAACGGGTTGAGAAGTAGCCGTATTGGGAGGGATAGTGGGGGAGGAATGCTGTCCCCGCACTGTGGCCTAAGACTCCCACATCTTCTGCATCTGTGGTAAGGGGGGACAATCACGAGTGTAATGACCATAAACACTGCAACACGAACAGGGCTTATTGGTGCAGAGAGGCATGTCCAGCTTGGGATGGGAGCCCTGTGGTTGGTTAGCGGTGTTAGAATCAATACTTGGAGGATTGGGCCCATGATTACCAGAGGCAGATTGATTACCTTTCCTCTTTCTTTGAGAAGGAAGAGAATTGGTTGCGCCCTGCTGTGCAAAGACTTTCCCTGGAGGGGGTAGTAAGTGCGGTTGTGGGGGTTGAGAAGGCAAGGGAGGGAGAGGTCCAAATGCTAGAGAAGATGGGACACCAGGCTGTACGTAAGGATAAGGGTTAGGGTGGGCAACATTGAGGTAAGCAGGAGGGTGAGCAAAAGGAGGAGGCATGCCATATCCTGGATACATGCTACCTGGAGGGGGAAAAGTGATGGATGGAAACCATAGCCCATAAGAGGTTGAGCAACGGTATGTGAAAGAGCTCCTACGATACCGTCGGCAGAGTGAGATGCCCCCGGGGCGTTAGCGCCACCGGGCTTGGGGAGGTCAGGAAGGACGGTATAAACATAACCGGATTGAGCATAGATAAGGTCATATTTCAAGGCTATTTGGAGGGCGGCTTCTTCAGTTTGAGGGAAATGGGAGGCGAAATCCTTGCCAATGGGAGGTAAAAGGGAGCGAAGGAACCAGTCCATATAAACCCGATCTTCAAAGGGAGGAGTGCGACATAAGCTTCTTCTTCGCTGCCACTCCTGGACATGAGCAGAAAGGAGGGTCGAAGAGGATTGACAGAAAGAAGTTAAAAGCTCAGTACCAATGTCGTATCGGAGAGGTGACTAGAAATAAGATAAAAAGGCTTGGGAAATGGCCGCAAAAGTGGTATGGGAGGAGGTGGCCTGGTCAACATACCATTTAGAAGATACGTGGGTAAGCTTGCGTTGGAAAAATCTAAGATGGATGGAGTCCTCAGTAATGGAATTGGAGGAACACCACATATGGAAAGATCAGATATGGTTGGAGGGATCTTCGGTAGCAAGGCCTTCGAACTTGGGAATGTCAGAGGGGAGCTTGGTTGGCATAGAAGGCCAACTAACATCGTGGCGGATAGGATCATTGATCAGCTGATTGAAGTCAGGGAGACTGAGACTGGCCATATAAGGGAGTAAAGGGGCAGTCGAGGTAGGTCTGGTAGTGGTTCCGCTAGAAACAGACCCAGTAGTAGAACTAGGGTTGTCGCTAGCACTAGGTCCTGAACTAGACATGGTGAAGGTAATAGGGGGACAACCCGAACAATCAGAAGAAGAGTCAGAGTGCGGACTCAGGGGAGGACTTACTCGATGACAATGGGAAGGAGGAAGTCGACCAACCAAAAACTGAGGGTGAAGGCCAAGAAGTCTCCGGGATAAGCGCCTTGGGGGCACAATGATGACGGGAGGAAGAAAAATCGACAGGGGCAGGGAGGGACAAAATCAAGTGAGGTCAATATCAAAACAAGGGCAGAAAATTGCAGTGTCAATTGATTTTAAAGTCTTTTCCAGGCGGTGTTAATCAGGCTCTTCTTCACTTAGGGTCAGTGTGTGGCGTGTGTTAATTTTAATTTTTAAACCCAGACGTTTTGAGAGTAAAATAAAAAGTGTGCTGTGTAACTAAAAATAAATCTACAGATAACAGTATATAATGCTGAAATAATAGAAAATTAACAGCTAACAATGCATCAATCTAACCCAAGAAGGCGGGTCTCTCAAAAATAGTCTAATAAGAGGGAAAAATATAGACAAAACAAACTAAAAAGAGTCCAATAGATCTAAGGTCGGGAGGGACAGGGATCTAAAGGATAAAGCTACTGGAAAGAGGTGCAGAGAATAGCAAAGAGGCAGAGGCAAGGTTGTTGTAACAAAAGGGGAAATTAGCTAAAGGGAGGAGGGAAAAAGAAGTGGCCCTAGAGGTAAACCCAAAAAAAACTATTATGAGGTGATTTGAAAGGGATAAGAGCTGATCTAAAGGGATCTGAAAAGGAGGTATCAGATCTGAAAAGAAGAAGGCTGAAATTCTGTAAATTCAGACGTCTGAAACAACTAAAACTCGCCCACAAAAATTAGAGGGTACCAAATCCATAAGGGGAAATATTCCCACTTATTTGAGTGAAACAAATCATAAACAAGTCCAAATGGGCAGAGACAGAGGCTGGAAAACCCCGACAGAAGCTTCAGAAAAACCCAGAAGAATTGCTGGAAGATTGCAGAAAAAAGTGCAGGTCGCAGGTTCTGACATGTTTTCAGTCCAGGTCATAGTTTTGGGGTAGAAAAGTGTGTCCTCAAGTCCAGGTCACAGTTTTTGGGCTGATAAGTGCGACCTGCAGATCCGGGTTTCTCGGCCGCAGATTTCAAAAAAAAATGTCGTCTCAGCTGCGCCTGATGTCTGTCACCTGCGCAATAGGGCTAGAAACACACGGAAGTTAAAAATATTAATGTTTGAGGGTTTTAGAGGTGAAAAACACCATAAAAATAGGAAAAAAAAAATTGAAGAGAAACCCTAGGGTCTGAAATAGCTGGATATGCAGGAATAGATAAAACGATAGCGGTCGCAAAATAAAACCCGTGTGGAGTCACCAATTGTTAGTATGAATCTTTCGTCATAAAATATCACTTTAGCTACACATAAAAAATAGCCCTAACATCAACTATGACTGCCAATATCTTTAATTCCGTAGTTAGTTGATCCAAATAATGCTGCATAAATCCAGATCTAAGCATAAAAGACATTAAACAGTAAAAATGAAATATGGCTCCATGCATCCAATAGATAAGACAAGAACGATGTATTTGAAATAATTTTTTATATTATATTAAAAAGGGGGCACTTGAGAGGAAAACAAGAGAGGTTTTTTCCGGTTCTCCTCAATGGGATGGGTTCTTGACAGTCCTCAGCACTTCAGATCTAAAATTTCTCTCTCTTGTTGGTGTAGAAAACCCAGACAAACATAGAACTCAATGAGAGCTCACAAGGAAAAAATGGAGAAAATGTGACCAAATGTATAGATCCAGAGTGATCTAATGCAATCAAAGGTGACTAATGAATGGGGAAAACCCTTCTATTTATAACAAAATATTGGGGTGATCTAGAACTTGGTGCATGAATAAAATATTATTAATCAAATTCTAGAACCACCCTTTAGGAATATTTTATTATATTTGTTGGAGGGAAAACGATTTTTGACTTAGGTCAATTCATTTATTTATAAATAATAAATAAATAAATGATTTATTTACTATTTTTAAGGAAATGGTGGGAATATAATTAAATAAATAATGATTTATTTAATTATTTATAAATGATTTAGTCAAATTTAACTAGGAATATTATTTAAATAGGATTTAAATAACTTATTCCTAGAAAATAATCAAATAAATAAGGATTTATTTAATTGATTTCCTTTTTTTGGGTTAAATGTGACTAGGAAATATAAACAAACATAGATTTGTTTATTATTTCCTTCTGGGGTTTCCTGTTTAGACCATAAACAACTTAATAAAGGTGTTTTACTAAGTTATTTCACATAGTGAAAGCAATTTTACTTAGGGTAAAATTGGTCTTACATGGTGTACTTGGGTTCATCTAATGATAATAGGTTAGATGACCAAAAAATGGTGTAACATACACAAACAATCACACTCTGCACTATTCTCCCGAAGCTATGGTTGCTTCTTCTCTATGCTAACTTTTTCAGCTATCTATTCAACTAGCACATCAATGGAAGATGGCTATATTTATAGAGTAGAGGAGGAGGGTGGGATCCCTACAATAGTGGAATGGAGGCCTTATCCTTTGGGAGGTTTCCCCATAAGGTCGAAACAAGAGGCCAAGGGAGGGAGGTCATGGTTATTTAGTTGAACCACTCCCTATGACTCATCCACGAAGTTTTTGTGATCTAAACTTAGCCTCTATTTTTTTTAAAAATTTCCATAAACAGATCGACACAGGTGCTTAACTGGGATAGAGTGCCAACTGGCACGGGCTCAGTGTTAATTTTCCAGCTCGATGGGGCAGTGTAACTGGCTACTCGTGCCAAGGCAACAATAGATGTTTTTAATGGTCTTCTCAAGAAATGGTCAACAGAGGGAATGTTGTCCTCATGGAAAGGGATGCAATGATGGGATTTGAAAGGCATGACACTTTTAACTAGTCACATAAATGACCCTTTGTTACACAGTAATTTGTCATTGTCCCTGCAATTCCCCGTCCCACACATTGAAGGACTTATTCCGTGACTTGTGAGCAGTGACATGACCTGAAATCACTTTCATGGCATCCCCTTGGACAAGGACATTCATTCCCCTGAAGACAATTCCTTGTGAAAAGCCCTAAAAATAGCCTTTTTTTCCTTGGCGCGACTATCCAGTTTACTACTCGCGCCAATAGGGGAAATCCTCCAAAGAAGGCACGCCAGCTAGCGCACTGTCTCAGTGTTGTACCCAAGCCAGGCTTATTAAGGAGTGTTTTTTAAAAATAAATGGCGGAAGATTGACTCCAACCAATTCTTGAAATAGTCTCTAAATTGAGTTGGGAGGTTTGGCTCTGGATCTCCATGTAGAGGAAGTGGTTTTCCATCTCTCATGGAAGCTTCCTTGAGGATAGGGCCAATCCCATGATTATAGGGATCCCAACTCCCCTTCCACCATCTATATAAGCTTGCCATTTTCGTGTTGCAAGCTAGCCTTCAAGAGCCTTCAATAGCCTAAAGAATGCTGCAAGAGCCTTGATAGTCCTCATAGAGCAAAATCAGTAGCAAGGAGATTATTGTCAAGACAACCAAAGAGAGAGGCTTGTCCCATTCCCGACGAGCTTTACCGAGACGTATTCCTCTGTCGACCCACCGAAGGAAGATTCAGCGTCAGAGCCAGGTTGTAGCTTTCTTTGTATTGATTAATGATAAGCGACTTTGGTTATGGTTCCACTCGTGTTTTTCATACATCGTGATCATGAGTTGTATCTTCTCTGACTAATACATAATTGCATATATTGGGTTTTACGCTTGTGTTTGTCGTGTTTCTTGTATGTTCAGGTGTTTGATCGTGACAAGCGAGAGAATTGTGATCTACCGGAACGAGGAAACGAGAGCGCTATCTTCTCTACCAACAACAGTGTTGGACTTAAGGTACGCCTTCTTCGCAATTTGGTATATTACAATTAGGAACTTGTGCTTTAGTGTGATACAATTGTTGCTAGACCCGATCTGGGCTAGTAGGGATCGCCTCTGTCCGCAAAGGGGATTTACCTCTACAACACCCTCCAATATGCGAGATGGGGATTGTAGGGACAGTGAAAAATTACTATGTAACAGATGCCCCCTAAAGTATTAAGTCCGAACATGAGTGAGGGGTGAAATTATTTACAAGTATGTGAAAAGAACCAAATGCTACTATCAGGAGACCTACAAATCAAGCATATATATAGAACTGAAATCTATGTGGAAAATACATGAATCCATGGTATAGGCGCAGCTATCCATCAAGAAGAGGATCATGTGCATGGATCCTCGACATGGACGCAACCATCCGAATGAAGGGATCATATGAAATAGATCCACGGTATGGATGCAACCATCCATATAGAGAGGATCAATACAAGAGAACCCATGGTATGGTCATAGCCATTCGTATAAAGAATCATTTATATAATCATGAATGACTCATCACTCCTCGCAACCTGGACTTTTGTGATCGAAACCCAAGGTCTTGCGCTCCAATACCACCCGATCAAAGTACAAATTCCAACATGTGAATAGACATGTTGAAGTCGAACATGCTAGAAAATCACTTGATTATCGGTCAATGATGTGAACCGTTAACATGTGTGAGAGAAACCATCCATAACGTCAATGGCTCTCAAGGTACTTGTTAGCACCTGAATTGGACCCCAGGCTAAAAAGGGAAAAACAGGGTAACAACTAAACCACGCTCAACCTTGTAGCTAGCCCTACAAGGATAGGAGAGGGCTCTCTCCGTAAAGATAGATATTCAATGAAACACAACAATGATATGATATTAGGCTAGGTAAGAAACGTGAATCTGGGTTACACTTTTGTGAGAATCGGGGTGCGAAATTTTTTTTCAACAATAGTTCGGCCAAACATTTTACAAAGTTTGGCCGAAATTTGTAATAGTTCAGCCGAACTTTCTTACAAAGTTCGGCCGAACTTGTGTTTTCGTTTAGATTGACGGCACACTGATGGCGCGGGCAAACAAAATTTTTGCCGGAGATTGGAAAACTGGCAACAAAAGTTTGGCCGAACTACTAAAAAAGTTCGGCCGAACTATGAGTTTGGCCGAACTTTTTCTTTTAAAATAGTTCGGCTGAACTATTTTCTATAAATAAATCGCTCGCGAATGTTTGTGTTTTACCGTTTTCATTTCGTGTGATTTCGCTGTTTGTTACTTTTTTCGCTCTATTGCTCCTGCTGGCCGCCTTGGTGCTCCTGTCGTCCGCCCTGGTGCTCCTGTCATCTGCGCTCGTCGACTGCTGCGTCGGGTATGTTACGCTCGAAAAATTTTTGTGCTCCGAGTTAAAAAAATGTATTAAAATTTTGTGTTGTGTATGAAAAATGTATTAAAATGTATTTTTGTGTTGTGTATTAAAATTTTGGTGCTATGTGTTAAAATGTTTCTAGAGCCACAATAGGTATAACTAAATACCCTTATAGGCTAAAATCATTCCATTTAAACAGAAATGAAGTGAGACAAAAATCAAAATTTCAAAACATGAAAAAAACTCTTTTGTCACACATCAAGCTTGTGTCAAGTTGTGCCAGTTCTCCTCTTCTGTTTGTGTTGTTTCGTTCTTTGAGACAACTCTTGACTGGATTGTTTTCCATTGCCCAGAAACTCACAGTGATGGGGCTCAATTGCCCAAATTTCTACAAATGCTGCTTTGTTTGGAGCCTCCTTCTGACTGTCTGCTGGAGTTCCAGTGTAGGAAGCCCCATTAATCTCCACAGTTGCTGTGACAGAGTTCATAAAGTGATACGTAGGAGGAAGCATGTTCAGCATTGAAGCAAGCTCAGCAAGGACACAATTAGTCCGTTTTATCTCCTGCTCAGCAAATAGATTAGGGAAGTTTACAGAACACTCTACCATGTTCAAATAAAATCACTAAAATTATTAACATCCACCATATTAGAAATAAAAATCACTAAAATTGTTAATAAACCTGATACAATCCTAAAAACGATAATGGGAAAAATAGATGCCAAATATTTAAAAAAAAAAGCTTTTAAAAATGGTCTTGAGCATCTGGGTAGAAGTGAGACTTACTTTAAACTTAAATCCCTGCCTTTGAAAATCTGCTACAGCTTCCTTAGCTGCAGCAACTTGTGCTTCCTTCTTGCGGCTAAAACCAGGAGGGGATTCATATTTTTTTCCATTGATTGTCACACTGCACTTAAATTGTGGAATATGGTTAGAGCCATCATTCACAATGTGGTAGACAGGCAATGACAAAGATTTCTTCTGTGCATATTCTTGTAATCCATTCTTAAACATTTGAGCAGGAGGCACCCTATCAAGAAATGAAATGACAAGACAAAACAAACCAAATAAGTGAACGTTTTCCTGCTCTGACAAGAGACCCTCTGCACTTAAAAAACCTAACTACTGTTTCCCAAATTATCGCCTAATTTGTCTTCATTGCTGAACTTCTATAGTTCCCTCCATGACCACCCTGGATATTAACGTTTTACTGGTTTTGACAATGTGTAACAAATCTGAAAACGCTCCAGTTAAGGCCTTAGTGGGGAGAGTATCAGATCTTTACCCACACAAAAGGATTCACATAAAACACACAAAAAATTGAGAAAATGCATACATTTGAGCATTGTTAAGGAAGCAAAGAATTATGATATGAATTAGTGGGGCAGAGCAATGACTCTCTAAATAACCATTACAACATCTTTTATACATCATAATTAAATAGTAAATTACTCCATTTCCCTCATATGTATGCATGCAATGCAGAGTTAATTAGATTTCAGTTTATATTTGGAAAATTCTAATTTAGTGTACGTTTGCCTGTTTTTATATTTAGTAAATTAAGTGTTTATGGTTGGATCATTGTGAGATATATATGAAATTAAAAGGACCAAAAAATAGAAACTCAGTAATTATGTATGGAAAAAATTTTATGAATAGAAATTTGTTTTGTGTACATTTGTTCCATCCTCTCAGCCTTTCCATCGATTATCATGCTAGCACTTTGTAACAATGCTTCTAGATGACTCTGTGAGATCCACAACGTTTTGATGTGGTAGCATCTGAGATCTCAACTCTGTAAAATTTTGAAGTTGTGTCTTATTTGAATTTTGTTAGCATGATGTTGGCATAATGTTGTATAAGAAGGAAGAAAAATGCTTATTTGAAATTTTGATAGTAGAGGTTTCAATATATTTAAAATATTAAAAGGTATTTTTTTAATGAATAATATTAATTTATATAATGATTGGAGTAAAATTAAAATTATTTAATAGTTTTTATATTATCATTCACAACAGTTCATTATAAACATATTTTATTGTTAATTTTATTTATAAATAATAAAATAATAATTATTTTGAAATTAAATATTTTTTTAATTATTATTTCAAAAAATTAAAAAATATTTGTTGTACTTTAAGAAGTAAGAGATTAGTCTGAATTTTTTACTATTTTGTTTTTATGTTTAAGAAACGCGAAGAGTTTTTATAGATCAAATGTGAGTATATGATAGATAATATAAGATAAATTGTTTTTCATTTTCAACTCTTTGAGTGTGGCAAATGTATCAAATGCTTCCATCTCACATTATTTTGGGAACTAACCAATAGTCTTGAACTAATATTATTTTTAATATTATCAATATACTGCAAAATAATTTCTTACTTTATACGTAATCATCTAGCCAAAAACTAACATCAAGGATGCTACTTTATCTTAAATTTTAGAAACCTTGGTAATCTTACTAGTCCCTAATGTGCAAATTGTGATATTTTTGTAGAAATATTTAGATTTCCAATGATTTTATATTAGTTGAGATAATATTTTTGGCCATTTTCAAGGTAAAATAATGGTTTACTATAAAATTTTGGCAAATCATTTTAGAAAAAAATGAAATTGGCTAATCCTTTTTTGGAAAAAGCATGGAAAATTAGCCCCTAAAATTTTGCCTGATGTCATCTCCTCTTGAGCCACAGGTGGGGGCTTTGGCTATAGTTAAAAGAAATTTTTTTGAACCTCTTGGCTTCGATGTGGTTCAACTTCCTTCTTATACATAAAATGCCTAGTCATAACCAAGTTTTCAATGGGCTAAAGGCTTGCTTCAATAGGAAGATGTGAGAGGGAGTAGTTTGAGAGGGAGGGAAACTCGTTCTACCTCTAGAAACTCTCTTTGGAGACTCCCATCTACTCGCACTCTTTCCTGCAACATGCACTGACTAACTAGGTTGCATAGCACTACCACTAGGGAACTTATTCTTGCCTCTTTTGTTGGAAATATTTGCCTCCCTTCTTGACTGGAATGTTGGAAACCTGCTCTGTCTTGAAACCCTTTATTGGAGTATCTCTCTAGCTAGAACTGCACCTACACTCTGCAACTAGCCGAAAAACAAATTTGAAATATTTGACTAATTTTTTATATGATTGAAATTCAAAAACAGATGATTTTCTCCATGCTAGATGCAGTCCTACCTAATAAAATGTGTAGTACTTCTTTTGGGAAACTCGTTCTACCTCTAGAAACTCTCTTTGGAGACTACCATCTACTCGCACTCTTGCCTGCAACATGCACTGACTAATTGGGTTGCATAGCACTACCACTAGGGAACTTGTTCTTGCCTCTTTTGTTGGAAATATTTGCCTCCCTTCTTGACTGGAATGTTGGAAACCTACTCTGTCTTGAAACCCCTTCTTGGAGTCTCTCTCTAGCTAGAATTGACCTACACTCTACAACTAGCCAAAAAACAGATTTGAAATATTTGACTAATTTTTTATATTTAATTGAAATTCAAAAATAGATCATTTTCTCCAAGTTTTAATTGTTTAAAATATGATTGTTTGAGCAACTCTTTCTCTGGGATACAAGGAGGCTGAAAGATTTGTTTTCTTGTATATTTGAAGCTCTCCATTATTATATAAAAGGATTTTTTGCTTACATATATTTTTATGCTCTTTGCCATAGTAATGTCATAGTGTATGAAGTTTTAAATTGTTTTTATTATTTTTATTATATGTTGGATGTGATTTTGATTGAAAATGCTTCTTTTTTATTTATTAATTAAAAAAAATATTAGAAAAATTATTGCTTTAAGCCTTGGAATTTACAATAAAAAATAGAAAATGTATTTATATCTAAACTATTTATGAAAAGTTTAATATTGTTTGATTTTATCTACCATGTCCTTTTTACATATATCTAGAATAATATTATTTGTAGTTTCCGGTTTTTTGTAACATTTTACTACCATAATCAAAATATATAGAAATAATAATCTAACATTATGATATCTTGAAATGAAGCTAGCCAACTCAAATATAGTATTGCAAATCCCTAGCTAAGTTAGATGAGGAGGCTATGTATTACTTAGTATTGTATCCATATTGGGGTTGCAAGTTATATGGGTTCAAAAGAACACTTCCAAACAATTTGTTTTCCATATGACCTCTCTTTTTCATAGATAAATTTCATTCTTTTAGCCATTATGGATTTGAGAAAAATACACCCTCATAGGCCAATAAAAAGCCTTAACAATGAATTAAACATGAAAAACTATTAAATATGGGTAACCAAGCAACATCAAAACAAACAACTAAATCACCAAGGCTAGTAGTCAGAAATAATAAACATTCTAGAATACTTCAAAATTCCATGTAAATAATTTTTTACCTAAAATCACTAGATGGTGAGGCCCACAGCAACAACTACAAAAGCAACGCAATATAACCAATCAAACTACATCAACAAAACATATGGTCTTGAATGAGGTTTTGGACTCTTTAGATATAAATGTACACCGTGCCAATAGGAAATGTAAGAAATATAAAAACATAATAAAACACAACGTAAGAAATAGAGAACATAATGAAACACATACATACATATCTCTAGACAATCAACACAATTATTTTCCTAGGAAATCCTTATATGGGAGACAAGCAACCCCAAAAAGTAATGATGCTCTAGACTCCTTTTTCCCTAGGAAATCCTTATGGGAGAAAAACAACACTAAAATGTAAACATGCTCTACTCTCTCTTTTCTTGTATGGAAAATATGTGAGTACAAAGAAAGAGGTAATCTCTCTAGAGTTAGCTAAGACTTTTAGCGTGTAAGGTTGCTATAAAAACATAACTTCATACATTTTTCTCTCTAACTTCACACTCCTAGTTGTATTTTCAACTATGGAACAAAATACAATAACACAAATTGGAACTCTTATTCCTCCTAGTGGCCAAGTATTTAACATACCGTGATAGCCAACTAGGTGTAAGATTTGACTCTGTCAACCATTGATGAGGTTTGTGATTTTAGACCTTTTAGAGTCTTGTTAAAATTCCACATGTAGCTAGCTTGACATGCATGAGTAATGGGGCTAAAATGTCATTCTCTCGTACCATGGTGGTCAACATGATAGGTCAACTTACTAAAGTCATAAATTTTGAATGAACTTCGTTTGATGTTTTTCTTGCACCATTGGATATGTCTTTAAGTGTAGAATAATGGTCAAGATTTCGGCACAAGGGATAATCGTTTGACCCCCAGAAATGTCATTTAATGCCTCAAAATGTCTCCAAAAGGTTTTAGACCCCAATTCTCCACCCACCATTAAAATGACCCTACAAGTTGATTCTTTCAATTTTTTCACTCTATAAGCATCAAAATATATGAAAAATAATATAATTATCCAATCTAGATCATTATTTAATAATTTGTTAATATTATGAGTAAGATACGTACATCATGGAATTTAAATAAATAGAGTTAATTCATTGAACACCCTTGTACATGTTCCTTGTTGATACTTTGAAAGTAATACGTTTTGAAAAATAATTTGTTTATGGATTCTATTTTCCACATTCTCTCAACCATATCAAAAACCTTCTTATAATATTTTAAACCTAAGGTCTTTCCCATACCAAAGTATGTTCTTTTAAAACATGTTTTCTTGGTGATATGGGTGATTTAGAAATGATTGGGAGAGTGAAATTCCTCATTTAATACATGTACAATATGTTTGGTTCATGCCACTAAGCCAAGAATTTTAAATTCAATTGACTTTTAATATAACCAACTAAATCTTGCAAAAAAAGAATAAAACAATCTATGTTAGGGTTGTGGATTCAGGCATTGAAACAACACACTATGATATTTCAAATTTAAAAATAATGGTTTGAGTCCTAGGTAGCTTAGAATCCTATTTGTTTTCAAAATAAGGATGCAATCCCATTTTATTCTCATGATTAGGTTGTAATCATGAGGCTCTCGGTCAAGAGTGGACCTTCCCAAAAACTTGTGACGTCTTGTCACAAACAAAACCATAAAATTGAAAAACACATCATGCAAGAAACATAGCTCACTGACATATCATTTTTCTCCTTCAAAGAAAAAAAATTCACATCATGTGAATATCTCCATGTACTCTTACATATTGGTGTACAAAACCATCAACCAAACACAAGTCGACAAAACATGCCTCTTGAAACAATTGACTCTCAAGTCAAATAATAGCTCATGTACAAATTTCCATATTTTTTGCCTTTAAGTGTGTCAACATAACTCTACTTTCAACATCTTGCTTCATGCAACATGCACCATACTTTGAATTTTCAAAGAAATTCATGAAACAACAAAATACATTCAAGGCCTTAATTAGATAAGAAATCTAACCATCTGTTAGCAAACCATTTCAATGGCACTTGTTTTAGTTGCACTTCATCATCATGTGAATCATCCTGACCCTCATCGATTATGGAATCCCCTTTTCCATTCTTGTCGTTATCTCTTTTGACCTTCTTCAAATGTTGTGGATGACTTGTTGGATACAAAGTCCAACACTTGTCTACAAGGTGACCTTTCTTATGGCAATGAGTAATAAACAATTGCATCTTATTTTCAACATCATTTTCCTTTTCCAATGGGCCTTTGATTTTTTGCCTCATTTATTTAGAAAGTTTCAATTTGCATGGATATCTTCTTCCAACATCTATAAACATTATGGTTATTCAAACCACAAAAGGAACATGTGCAAGTTCTTTTCTATATCTTATGTGAATATTTACCATGTTTATCATAATCAAAATAAATTTGATTAAAGGCAAATTTATGCCTTGAAAATTCACCGTTGTCACCTTCTTGAGGAGGTGAATTTGATGAGGTAGTGGCTCTCCTCTGAATACTAGCAATGAATTCAATCACTAGATAGAGCTTTCAACATCCTCTTCTTTTAAATTCTCATTAGCTGCATGTTTATTAACATATTCTTGCAAAATGGGTGTAAAAATTTTCCATTCATCATGAACACAAACTTCACAAGCTTGAGGTATTGAACACGAAATAAAATTCCTTCTTGGAACAGCTTCATGTGCCTCTTTGGCTTTGGAGCATTCTCCATCATGTTTTCCATAACCAAGACCCAAATAATTAGGCCCTTCCTCAACAACATTTGGCTCAACTATGCCTTGTAATCAACTGGTTAGTTTTTTGTCTTCCTATATTCTTTATCAACCTCTTCTAGTGATTCTTGAAAGGTGGATACTTAAATCCTTCCTAAAAATTTGAACTCTAAAATGAGAAGACATACAAGGTCATTTTAATTCATTCTTCTATCCAATTCTAAAAACCAAGTGAATATTTCTACATATTGATTTCCATCCCATAAACTGTACAATATATGTGGAGTTGCCTCACCCTAAGCAAGATGTTTTACAAAAATAATAATAGAAAAACAATTATTGACATCATCAAAAGATGTAGCTTCTTCAAGGTATCATATCCTCTCATCAAGGTCAAGAATCTATTCACCAAAAATGTCCTGTGGAAATGATTGTTTAAGAAACAAAACTAGACAAAAACCTTCAGTGAGAACAACAAAATCTAAAACCTCTTCAAGGTCTTCAATCTGCTCGTAAAGTAAAATTACATGTCTTGATCAAGTCCAACAACAAAGAAACATTCAGTGACAACACCAAAATCTACAACTTCTTCAACATCTCTAAACCATCTTCAAAGTCAATATTGTGTGCATCAAATTCCTCAACAAGGTCATCAATGGAGTCATCAAAAATACTATTTCAAACTTCAATGCGAAAAATAAGTCGAAAGAATTCAATTTCTCCTCCAAAACCTTCTTCTCTAAGCAAAGCTAGCATGATGTCGTCGAGAAATTCAGTAATTCCATGAGGAAATTCTATCAAAGTTAAAACAAATCCTTTTCATCCATATTTAATGCCTACTTTTTCAGGTGGAACACCTCCAAATTTAAGGACCACAATGACATAAAATATGTAACTTTACCTAATAGGTGTAGACCTAGAACCCCCAACTTTGCGTGAGATGTACAATTGAAGATCTTATATGGTAAGGAGTGTGAGAAGAGAGTCATGGTCGCTGAGTTGAGCAAGAGAAATAGTTTGGTATGACAACCTTATTTGTGATAGGTCTAGCTAGTAGACTACCAAATTACATGGTAATGGCATTCAAAATGTGAAAATTCCCATTTCACTTGGAAATAAGATGGTAGAGAAAGGTATAGATGAAAGGAGATATCCATTTATGGTAAAGAAATCAAATATTTCTATCAATTCCACCTTGCAACTCTAAGAGACATTGAATTAAATTTCATCTCAAGACAGGGCTTTGAGAGGACACTCTCAAAGCCAACCTTCATTATGGCTTTAAAACACATGGTAAGTATCAAGACTTAGCAACCTTATTTGCATAATTTTTTCTAGCATGGACCTTAATGTCATAGCCTTCTTTTGCCTAAAATGAATGCAAATTTCCTTGAAATTTGGCTTGCGACATTCATAATTCATGCTCATGGAACATGATTGTGTTGCAATTGTGATAACATCTGCTGTATGCAGAAGCTAATAAAAAATGATCGAAAATGAAATTTTTGCTCAGTTTTTTTGAAGATTTAAGGAAAATTACATCAAGTAGCTTCCAACCTCATATGACCATCATGTCAAACTATTTCAGGATATTGTCCAAGTAACAGCCACTTAAGCAAGCAATCTAGTATACATGACTCCAATTTCAATTAGCAGCAATGACAGTTCTAAGTATGGTGCAAAAATTGCTCCAGATCCTCAATGGGGCATGTCTGATGACAAGAATTTGGGGAGTGAGAGAGGGAGATGGTAGGAGAAAAAATTCAAGGAATCCACTGGAAATTGAAAAATATATAAATAATAAGGTGGAAGACATTTGTAACCTAAGAGAGAAACCTGTTAGGAAATGGGTGAAGTTGGTATTACACACCCAATTGGACAACCTCGAGGAGAAAACATTTATGCCACTTTATTTGTTGGCATAACCTAGTAAGTGTTATTCACTAGCATGTATTTTGTAAAGGCCTTGACCTAGTTCCCATTCAACTCCATCCACCAAGTTGTAGAGGATTCCAAGCCTAATTTCATGAAAAGTAAGTTGGGGATGATCACATTGACCTGCTTGATGACATGTCTATGAAGATTAACTACCTTGAACTATTTTTTTGCGTAGGGAAAGAGACACATTCCCATGTCTAAGCATGAAAACGTTCTTTGATATTGTTAATTCCTCTAGTGTTTACTTCTACAAGTTCTATAGGCAGAGTCTGTAAAGGGCCAGGTAGCCTCTGGATCTCATCTTTTATGAAAGGTGACATATTTAGTAAATGACCCTACAGTCAATCTCTGGAATGGATCTAAATAGATGTTCTTCATTTTAATATCCATAAAACACGACAACTTTAAGGTAAACTATGTACATGTGTCATTTCTCCCACAAACTAAAGTGTATAAGTGGTAAATTTTATACCAAGTGTGCTCCCACCATGTAAAGCGCAATTTGGTGAACTTATCATTTTTATAATTTCTTTTTCGATTAAATTTAGTTTCACACATGATCAATTATTTCTTTGAAAGTTGTGTTCTACATAATTTGTGTACACTAAATTACAAATTGTTTTTTTGAAATATATTTTGTGTAAATGTCGACCAATAGATATATATCATGGAGGATGAACGATGAAGATTAGCCAAATCCCATATGGAGGTTCAGGGATCGGGGGATGTTCACGGTAGTTAAATATAATAATAAATCTCCATACATGTGTGTACATATGGAATTTATTTTTTATTAAATTTGTGAGTTAAATTAGTTGTTAATAAGTTTCATATTTTAATTCTTAGGAGGTAAGAGGAGAAGGGTTTCTACTCCATCCGTGGAGCGTGGCCAAGGTTCAACTGGTCGAGGTATGAGTGGTAGCAGGTTGCGGGAAGGGGGTGATATTTATTCCCCCGAAGGCCAATCAACGGTTGTTGGTTCTCAACAGGGTCATTGTGGGTCTAGTTCTCAGTAGCGTCATTCTGGGTCTAGTTCTCAGCAGGGTCATGTTGGAGAAGATGTTAACCAACAACATCAAGGTTGCCATCAATTTCAATATTTTTTCATTAAATTTGTACAACTTTTTTTACACGTGTTTTTTCTAATATACGAAATTTTATATATGTTGATGCAGAGGCCGAAAATGTTCAAGCTAGTGGTCAAAATAGACGTAAGGCAGCTCGCTACATTAAAGAAGAAGGTTGTCAACCCAGCACAACTTATCTGGCCAAGATTACTGATATACCATGGGAAACCAACATGGCGGAATGCACCTTACAAAGGTGTGCAAGCCTTCATGCAAAATTGCAAAGAGATCTCGTGGCTTTGTCTCTACCTGCTGAGAGTCAACAAAGCCTTGAAATAGTTACACATTCATTGGGTGAAATGGTAAATGTGTATAGAAATCTTGGGCCAATGACTGATTCATTTGTAGAACTGATGAGAAAGAGAAAAGAAATAGTGATGGGTCCCGATAAATGGGAGGACATTAAACAAAAAGTTACAAGAGAAGTGGCCAAGTCAATGTTTAATTATAAGGAAGGGCCAAAAAGAAAAATGTTGAAGGTGCAGTATTTCAAGCACCTAGACATAGCTCGTTATTTTTTGATCAACATCTTGCGGCCTTTGGAAGGCTTCCATGGAACGATGAGGTTCCTGTTTATTTTTCATAGATGTTTTGTGCAGAATTTGTTTTGGGTATGAAACCCAACTACAATGACCTTCCTTCAGAATTTTTTGGCCCAGGGAAAGGTCGATTATATGACCGTAAGGGCGCTAAGCGAGATGTGGAATTTCCTCACCCCGAGCCGCCATTGGTGAGTCGACCATTTCAAGTCGAAACTTTGCGATCAGAGATGGATGCGACTTCTCAAATAAGTCGAGAAACAAGGGATGTTATGATCGACAATGTTCATAGCAGATTGAGTGGAGTCGATCTTTGTTTAAATCGACAAAGAGCACGTGAAAATGCACGTGCCAATTTTTTTTATTTTATGGATGAGGAGATTTACAACATGAATGTTGAAGATCTCCGAACATATGCAATAAATTATCATAGCAAGAGCTAATTTTTCATGAGGAAGAGGGCACCGGAACGGTATGTGTTAGTGACCTTAGGGTTTGAAATTATTTTTACATATACATGTGTACAATTTGTAATAAATATATGTGTATGTACATGTATACATTTATTTGTATGTGTACATTAATCTAACAAAAATGTATGATTATATGTTAAAACACCATTTGCAGTTCTTAGGCATGATGCGTGACGAAAATGTTAATATCACGTTCGAGACCTCTGGTTCAAACGATGTAGATGGGTCTGATCATCATGATATGTTGGCAAATGTTAGTGTTTTTTAAGTGACTCTAAAATAAATAATTGTTGCCACACATGTACATGTATGTATATATATAATTTGATAAAATGTTTTAACAGGTACCGATTCCATCTAATGTTTTTGGGATGGCGGTACCTTCTTCTTCCTTAGGAGATGTACCTTCTACTTCCTTGGGAGATGAGCCACAAGTATGGAAAATTTTTCACAAGTTTAAAATTTATGTTTAATATATATATATATATATTCTACCTCAAAAAGTTCCATTAAAAATTGAGATATATATATATATAGAGAGATCTATATTTTGAGTTATTTAAAATTTTTTGAATTTAGGTTCCTATAGAAGATTTTTTTAATCCGCGGACTCTAGCGATGGAGATAGGAACATCCAAAACATTTGAAAAAGTTGTCTTTAGTTCCTTTTTTTAATATTATTGAAAATAAGTTTATATATGTACACGTGCATTTACACGTGTTTTTTCTAATATACGAAATTTTATATATGTTGATGCAGAGGCCGAAAATGTTCAAGCTAGTGGTCAAAATAGACGCAATACAGCTCGCTACATTAAAGAAGAAGGTTGTCAACCCAGCACAACTTATCTGGCCAAGATTACTGATATACCATGGGAAACCAACATGGCGGAATGCACCTTACAAAGGTGTGCAAGCCTTCATGCAAAATTGCAAAGAGATCTCGTGGCTTTGTCTCTACCTGCTGAGAGTCAACAAAGCCTTGAAATAGTTACACATTCATTGGGTGAAATGGTAAATGTGTATAGAAATTTCATTTGTAGAAATGATGAGAAATAGAAAAGAAACAATGATGGGTCTCGATAAATGGGAGGACGTAAAACAAAAAGTTACAAAAGAAGTGGCCAAGTCAATGTTTAATTACAAGGAAGGGCCAAAAAGAAAAATGTTGAAGGTGCAGTATTTCAAGCACCCAGACATAGCTCGTTATTTGTATGATAGGCATCTTGCGGCCTATGGAAGGCTTCCATGGAACGATGAGGTTCCTGTTTATTTTGCACAAATGTTTTATGTAGAATTTTTTTTGGGTATGAAACCCAACTACAATGACCTTCCTTCATAATTTTTTGGCCCGAGGAAAGGTCGATTATATGACCGTAACGGCGCTAAGCGAGATGTGGAGTTGCCTCGCCCTGAGCCGCCATTGGTGAGTCGACCATTTCGAGTCGAAACTCTGCGATCAGAGATGGATGCGACTTCTCAAATAAGTCGAGAAGCAAGGGATGTTATGATCGACAATGTTCATAGCGGATTGAGTGGAGTTGATCTTTGTTTAAATCGACAAAGAGCACGTGAAAATGCACGTGCCAATTTTGTTTATCGTACAGATGAGGAGATTTACAACATGAATGTTGAAGATCTCCAAACATATGCAATAAATTGTCACAATGGTCTGCAAGACCTAATTTTTCATGAGGAAGAGGGCACCGGAACGGTATGTGTTAGTGACCTTAGGGTTTGAAATTATTTTTACATATACATGTGTACAATTTGTAATAAATGCATGTGTATGTACATGTATACATTTATTTGTATGTGTACATTAATCTAACAAAAATGTATGATTATATGTTAAAACACCATTTGCAGTTCTCAAGCATGATGCGTGACGAAAATGTTAATATCACGTTCGGGACCTCTGGTTCAAATGATGTAGATGGGTCTGACCATCATGATATGTTGGCAAATGTTAGTGTTTTTTAAGTGACTCTAAAATAAATAATTGTTGCCACACATGTACATGTATGTATATATATAATTTGATAAAATGTTTTAACAGGTACCGATTCCGTCTGATGTTTTTGGGATGGCGGCACCTTCTTCTTCCTTAGGAGATGTACCTTCTACTTCATTGGGAGATGAGCCACAAGTATGGACAATTTTTCACAAGTTTAAAATTTATGTTTAAAAGTTATATATATATATATAGAGAGAGAGAGAGAGAGAGAGATCTATATTTTGAGTTATTTAAAATTTTTTGAATTTAGGTTCCTATAGAAGATTTCTTTAATCCGAGGACTCTAGCGACGAAGATAGGAACATCCACAGCATTTGAACAAGTTGTCTTTAATTCCTTTTTTTAATATTATTGAAAATAAGTTTATATATGTACACGTGCATTTTCATTTGAAAGTTTTTAATATATATATATATATATATATATATATATATATATAGATATATAACTGTACATGTATATTGTACAGTTTACCACTGCAGATGTTCCTATGGGAGAACCTGTTCATCAAATGGAGAGGGAACCTTACGAGGTATTGCATGATTTTTTTGTTATATTTTGTTTTTTACATGAAGTTCTAGATATATATATATTCTCATTCATTTTTAAAACATCAAATTTTAATGTTCAAGTACATGTGCATTGTGTATGTAGGTTTCCCATTCACAGGATAGGGCGCGAACTGAGACCCTAGTAGGGAAGACGCTAGATCCGTCTCCATTTGATGGACATGATTTACAGTAGATTTGATTTCAAAATTTAGATGGTTTTAAAATTTGTTAAACTTGATACAGTTTGATATTTGTGAGATTTACAATTTTTGGACATATTTTATTAAATTAAAAGTTAAAATTTTTGGATGGTTTCAATCTACATTTGGCATGTGATATTTAATGTTAAATGTTTTTGTTGGATAGTTGAATTATAATTGGCATGGCATCTGACGTTTTTAAAACTCAAGTTTTGGATGGTTTCAATCTACATTTTGCATGTGATATTTAATGAACTTTAAATGTTTAATGTTTTAATGTTGCACAATATATAATCAAAAGGTTTTTAAAACTTAAAGTTTTGGATGGTTTCAATCTACAACTTAAAGTTTTGGATGATTTCAATCTACATTTGCACATGTGGTATATAATGTTAAATGTTTCTATTGGATCTAGTTGAACTATAATTGGCATGGCATGTGAAGTAACGATCTATATATAATTCAAAGTTTTTTAAACTCAAGTTTTGAACGGTTTCAATCTACATTTCACATGTGATGTTTAATGTTTTAATGTTGCGCGATATATTATCAAAAAATTTTAAAATTTTAAAGTTTTGGATGGTTTCAATCTACATTTGGCACATGTGGTATATAATGTTAAATGTTTCTATTGGATATTTGTTCACTATAATTGGCATGGAATGTCAAGTAATGTTGCAAAAATCCATTTTGGATGGTTGAAGTACATTTGGAATTTTAAGATTTCTTTTGATCTCTCCATGTAGTTTTGTTTGAATGAAAAAATTTCCAATAGGAAGAACATAGTTTTTCAATGCAACTAACCATCTATCAATTGAGCTCTAATTGAAAATAGAGTTTAAAGAAGTAGATATATGTAAAAATTATCCATTTGATTTTGATTGGAAATATAAGTCTCTAGTACATATATATGTTTTTTGAATTTGGGTCAATGTCATTAATGCACTCAAATAGGTAGCCTTGTCGATTTATTTACAGTGTTGAAACTTTTTACCCAAAAATCCGAATAGTTTTTCATCAATGCACATAGAAAAACTACTTGGAACAATTAACTGTGCATTCTAGAACATATCTATCCAAGACAAGTAACATTTTTCATCAATGCACATTGAACATATCCGACCATTGGACAAGCATATTTTGTACTAGATTTTCAATCAGGATTAGAGATGTGGGTCAAATCCCACCAAAAGTCGGAGAAGTGCTCCGAGTCTCTTGTCTGAAAGGAATTTTCGTACAAAAATATACTGCAGATGATTTATTTACATTGTGTCCATACTTTTTACCAGAAAATCCAACTAGTTTTTCATCAATGCACATAGAAAAACTAGTTCAAGTTAATTGCATTCTAGAACATATATATTGAGTACGTAAATAATTTTTCATCAATGCACATAGTAAAACTAGAACAATTAATTTCATTCTAGAACATACATACATATATATATATATATATATATATATATATATATATATATCCAATACATATATAACATTTTTCATCAATGCACATGTATAGAAAAGCTACTTTCAGTTGATACTAGAGCACGTGCTTGTACCCAAACAATTTGTACATGTGCAAACACTTGCACAAATAACATAAGCAGCTCAATTTTTAGTTGAGTACTGGAAGTTCTAAAACATATTTAATCCAAAGAGAATAAATTGTTGGACAATTCAATCAAAAAAATTCTAATGGAATTCCATCTTCAATAATCCATTCATGATCGGATTTTGACATTTTCCATCTCTTAATTTTCGATTTTTTCTTTGATTGAACTTCTATCAACTTTATGCGTGCTACACACACCAAGTGACTATATTGACAACTTATGGAATCAGGTTCATAGTCTTCAAAGTAAACAAAGTCTCCACTTTGATGAGTTTTTCTGAAAAAATAACCTTTCAGTATAATAGACCCTCTGTCATATTGAAATCCGTGATCATTATAGTCTTCTAATAATTTCATTTTTCGTTCAGTGCAACGCATCAAATAATACTTCACATTTTCATCGTTGTCAATAGGTGCAATTACAGCAAAAACATCTCCTACACAATAAAATAAATTTAACAAAATTATGCATATTTAAATTTATTTCTAGATCTTTAAATCATTAGAAATTAATTCAAATATTACCTTCTCTAACAAGATCAGAAACTCGATCACCATCGGATGATATTGTAGTTTCCTCCGATTGCATTTCTTCAAACATTGCAACAGACATTTTTCCCTTTGTATTTAGCTCTGTATGTTTCCAATCGTTCACATACATTTTGTTTTCACAAACGTCATTAGATTTTGTGTTGTCTATGCAAACATCACAAAAACAAGAATATTTTCTTTTATCTAATGCAAACACATTTCTGGACGACTTTGTTTGAATTGAATGAAATTTTCAAGTCCCTTTTATTGTTTCAACGTCATTTCCAATTGATCTATCTACGTCTCCGATTCCAATATGCCAGAAAAACCTTTATATGGAAAATTAGAAGAAGAATTTATAAATATGATATCAAAATACAATCAAAGATAAACATTGCATGATAAATGTACAATGTTTAAAATTAGATTTCCAATATAAATTAAATTGAATGTACCTTCGCACTTCTCTTGAAGGGTTTCTCTCATGTCTTAGAGCAGCGATGCACCATTGAAAAACTTCTTCAACGTTCACAAGTCGGCTTGCAGAGTGGTTCATTTGATATCTTCGAAGTGCTCCTTTTATGCATGCTCCTGCACCGTAATGTTCTCCTTTTCCATGGCCAGTCTCAAAAAAATTCCAACAATGTTTAATGCAGGTTTTCTTATGAAGACAACACAACCAAAAGAATGATCGTGCAGATTTGAATTGACCTGCGCATCCATTTGACCATATCCAATGTTCATTGAATTTTATTCCACGATTTTTCAATGAATCATAAATTTTTCCAAAACAATGTTGTACAAAACATGTATCATGTGTACGATCGTTACTAATATAAAAGTGATATTCTTTGATGATATGTTGATTTTCACTCATGCTCTCTATATGATCGACATTTTTTTCAGCATGCCTATATAGAATATGGACGAGCATTGAGACTTCGTCAGAATGATAGTATTCACTCTAAATTTCTTTTTGTGGAACAAATGTGTAGTTTTCTGCAAAATAAATCACTGACAAAATGGTCCCTGGTGGAAAAAATTCATGAGATTTTTTGAATTGCAAGTCTTTCCATCAAGCTCTATGGGAATGCTTGGTGTATTTGTAAATTTCTGCCTCAAACTTTCTCAAAAAGTCTATCAGGAAAATTTTGTCTTCTTGTAATTCAATTCTTTTAAAACTATTTGCACCTTGAATCGATGTATCGATATATTCATATCTCTTGCATTTCACTTTCATGTTGGAAAATGATTGATCATTTATATCAATATGATATTTTTTTTGAAATTTAGTCAAATTTCCACAATCATCGCATTTTTTACCATCAACACATTTCTTTTTGTAAAATAGTTCATCGCTTTCTCTTTCACACAGAATTTGAGATATGAAATCATGGATAGTGGAAGGAGGAGGTGAATCTTTCCATAATGTTCTACCGAAATCAATGTATGTGTCATAATATAACTCAAAATCCACATGATAACGGCAACAACAAGTGTCGCGTACGGTGATAGGTTTTACATACCATGGTTTTTGTTGAACAAAAGCACTAAGTGAAACATGAATATGACGATTCTCTTCTTTGAACTTGTTGAATAACTCTATCTGAGTGGTTTCCAAGAAATATTTTTCATGTTCTTCATACTGATTTCGTGCTATTCTTCTTCGAATCACATGCCTTGCAGTTGGCAAAACACGCGAATTATTCTTCCAATATTCATATATTATTTTTTTAACATTTTCTCCAAGTATATCTTTGTATGGTTGTCTACAAATAGCTCTCCAACAAGCGAGTTCATCATTTACATCTATGTGCAGCCGAAATTTCCGATGTTTGTGCAAATTTTTTCGTGAGGTTCCCAGTGCTCGTGCCATAGATGTTACCAAACAATTCTCTTGAGTACTTGATGAAACAATTTCCATCTGTATTCCTCTCCGTACAATTGAAATATTGTTTTCTCTAGATCTCTTAATTGACTTTATAGCACTACTCATATTTTTTATCACATCTTCCTTCATTTTTTTATTTTTGGTTGATTTTCGAATACCCAATAGTGTCGTAGCTTCTTTTAATTTCCTTAATGATAGGAGACCTTTCAACATTTGAGCCTGAACTGTCACCCGCTCATTTAAGAAATACTTTTCAAAAATGGAGTGAACACGATATCGTATAACATGGTCTGGTTTTTTATCTCCATATGTGTGAGTGTCAACATTTTCTAACATCTCATTATCAATAGTGATTTCATCTGTACATATTCAAAAAAATAGTACATATTCAATAAATAACTAAATTAATAAATATATCAATAAATATTAGGAAAATTTTAAATATATCAATAGATCATAATATTTACATTTACATACCTGCTTCAATTTTTGCTTGAGGTTGATTTTCTTCTTCAATATTTTGAGGAATATTTCTGTCTGTTTACATTAAACAAAATATTTTTCAAATTAGTTCATCAAATAAAAATTAAGCTTCACATTTTACATTAGGAAAATTTTAAATATATCAATAGATCATAATATTTACATTTACATACCCGCTTCAATTTCTGTTTGAGGTTGATTTTCTTCTTCAATATTTTGAGGAGTATCTCTGTCTGTTTACATTAAACAAAATATTTTTCAAACTAGTTCATCAAATAAAAATTAAGTTTCACATTTTACATTAGGAAAATTTTAAATATATCAATAGATCATAATATTTACATTTACATACCTGCTTCAATTTCTGCTTGAGGTTGATTTTCCTCTTCAATATTTGAGAGGGCTTCTAACTTTCTTTTGCGAGATTGTCTCATCTCTTCTCTACGTTCCTCAGGGTCTCTTTTTCAATCATATTTTCTCGCACAAGTCCTTCGATTTCCCATGATAATAGGGTATGAAGTTCAAAAATTTTCCTTCAAAAAATTAGACAATAACTCAATTACAAAAAATATCACAAAAGATTTAATTTAAAAAAATTCAGTGTAATTTTTTTGCAAAAAGTACAAACTTCAATCCAAAACATGTACTTCAAAAAATTCGAGAGAAAAATGTCTTATAACTCAAAAGATTTACTTCAATTCAAAACATGTACATACCTCCAAGAAATGTCTTTTGAATGTACATCCAAGAATTTTTTTACAATTTTTGCCAAAATCACGCCGCCTCTAAGAAATGTCTTCCAAAAAATTTATTTAAACCCAAAACAATTCTTTGTAAAATCAATTTTCTTCCAAGAAATGCTCTTAAAACCAAACTTTGAAGAAAATTTTTTGAACCCAAACCAAGATCTTTGTAAAATGAGAAGAAGTATGCGAAATGTGTGAAAATTGTGAATCATTTCGTGGCAATTTATATTGCCGCGAAAATGTGTTTTAGTAGGGGGCTCCGCAAAACATTCCGGCCGACAGAAAGTTATACAATAGTTCGACCGAACTTTTGATCAAAAGTTCAGCCGAACTATTAAGACATTAGATTTAACGGGCTTCCGACGGAAAACATAGTTCAGCCGAACTTAGATTAAAGTTTGACCGAACTAACGCGTCACCAATTACGCAAAAACCAGGCTCTGAATACGGTTCTACAACTTTGGACTGATTAAAATCCATGAAAGGTTGTTAATTAACTATCAGAACCAAGACAAGCATTTTCAAAATTGAATCTACTTTCAGGAAATATAACTTTTATGGAATTTCATAAACGTTTATTAATTTTAATTATTTTTCTAATAAAATGGGTGCAAATAATTTCTGAGGGTCATTGTGATTCAGTGAAATAAAAATTTTGTATCTCCCAAAATACATTGTAAAAAAAATTGAAAAAATTATGGGGCATTACACTGGTCCGTTGTCTCTAATGGGTAGCTATTATATTTTTAGTTTATAACTTATATGTTAAGAAATTTCTTGCAACGTGAAACATATCCAAAATACGCAGTTTTTCGTATTGGACAAGTTCAAAAAATTCTAGTAATTATGATATGCATCCATTGGCTTTGTAAATATGACGAAAACAAAGTAGACTCTGTCTATATTGTTGTAACATATTTTGTTTTTTCAAAAACACAAATTTTCAATGAATACAACATTGCGTCATAACATGACTTTTTTATGAATCCTTTCATTGTTAAGAAACACACACTCAAAGAAACGCTAAGTTGACATATCAAATCTGCATAAAAATATTTCAAAAAATAAGTAATAGAAAGCTAACAAAATTTCTCACAACTTTTATTTTTATCACAAAATGGAATTCTACACAGAAAAATTGTTATAGTTTGCAGAAAGTTGAAGAACCGAAAAAAATGAAAATTTTTTCTCAAAAAATGGCAAAAAATGTAACCCAGCTTCACATTTTCACCCAATATTTGAAATGAGTTTCAAGGATATGTCAGATAAAATGGGATAGTTAAGACTGGGAAATTAAATCAGGACACAGGGTATTTCATGGGGCAATATAGGCAAGATATTCAGCGTTTAAAGTTTAATAAGGATGGGATGGAAATACTGGTGAGAGGCTGAAAAGGGCACGATCAATGGATTCTTTTCAAACAGGAAAAAAAACATAGAATATGAATATTTTCCCAAGGCAGGGCATGAAAATGGATCCCACCTTTCTATCTTGAAAGCATTCAAAAGGAAATGTTTATGGATGAGAGGTGAAACATAACAACTTTCATATAAAACAAAGGAGAGAAACAAATGCTAAATGTCATACCACATGGATCCCACAAATCAGAGTTGCATCTCTTATTGATCCCTGTCGAACTGTACAATGAAGCGCAAAATGTTCTTCCACAACTATTCCCCTACTTCTGAGTTACAGAACCTCACACCCCTTTACAAATGATTTATAATTACAATAAATAAGCGAGATTTGTGGGAACACAGATCCACAGAAAAAGGGAGTTGTTCTAACAGCTGAAGAACTGAAATGAAATCATAGAAAGAAAAACAACAATATGCCCCTGAAAATAAGGGACATCGATACTTTTGATCTCTTGAAAATGCACTGAAGGAAAAATAGGCCATCCGATCCTATTTCTTTGCTACTATAGAAAATCTTTGCTTTATTTAGCTCTCGGCCAGCTGACTGTTGCTTTTCTTTCCTTTATTAGTTTGGAGAAAATTGACTTTTTAAATAAAATGATGTTCAAAACAAAACTGAAATGAAATTATATGCTTTGTGAAGGGAAAAATTAATATTTAAATAGATAGGAGTGGAGGAAAAGAGGCGGGACCTGCATCGCAATCGGAATCAGAAGGGGTGGGAAGGGGAATACAATCATATAATAAAACATTTGAAAATATACATTCCGCTGGTGCCAATCGCAAGTTCCAATCGCAAGTGCCAATCGCAATCGAGATCAGGAGGATCGGGGTATAACGTATATAATAATGCCGATGCGATTGGGGCGCGATAGCTTTGGGCCGTCGGATGGAGTGGGGCGATCGACGACTGTGGAATGGTTGGGAGTTTGTAATCAGGGAAGGGCTTTAGGAAGTGCTGATGAGAATGCTCCAATTGGCTATGAGCCATCAGATCAAATGGCAAGATCAACGATCGGAGGGGTAATCGGGGGAGGGCTTTAGGAAGTGCCGATGATAATGCTCCGATCAGCTGTGAGCCATCGGATCAAATGTCAAGATCGACGGTTGGAGGGGTAATCGGGGGTTGCAATCGGCAGGATTGTTTTTTGGAGGCATCGATAGAGTCTGGGCCGTCCGATTGGATGGGTAGATCGACGGCCAGACTGCAATCGGGCGGATTCCATCGGGAGATATACAATCGGGCAATCGCATTGGAAGTTATGGCATGGGCCAATCAGAGTGCACTTTACAAACATTGCGATTGCGATGGAGGAGGAGCTGTTATTGGCGGAGGGGTGATGTGATTGGTTGATCAGAGCGATTTGGATCGGGGGTATTTAACTTTAATATAAAGATAAAGGTATGGGGGGGAAGTGGTTTGAACAGTGGGGAGTTTATATGTATAAAATTTATTATAAAGTTTAGGGGTAATGATGGGGAAGTGGTTATATTTAATTGCATATATTATTTATATGTTTAAAAGAATTTTATAATTCCATTTTGCAATCAAAGAGGGGAAAAGGGATTTTTATAAGGAAAATATTAAACTTTAGAGTTTAAAGGGAAAGGAGGGAAAAAAGGGGAAGGTTTAATGTATAGGGGACTTTTACTTCACTAAAGTATAAATTTCAATCCAGAAGCCAGTTTCAATAGTGTAATATACCGTTGGAAATCTCTTTATGGGATCTTTCCAATGGATCTGCTTGGAAGGTGATTTGACGCTGATCATGCTATGGAAAACTTCTCTGAAGGCAAGCAGATGAATTTTTGGAGATGGCAGATTTCTGAATTGTGACTTATTACATATGATGAATAATAATAAAGGAAAAATATTGTTTTTTCACCACAAAACATGGTTTTGAGGTGAAAATTACATCAAACTGAATAGAATATATCTTTGATCTACTAGGTGTTGTGACTTTGAGTTTATTGACTTCCTCATGACCTTGCTGACATTTATTGACATTTGACTCATTAATTTGACCATGGTGAGACTCTAGAAACTAATGAGATGCATCCTATGACCTAATGACATGTTTTTGAGAATGAAAGTGACTAATGACTGAAGACCATAGAGAGGAGAATCAACAAGTACCTCATGAGGGAAAACTGATAAAAATTTACTACCATCAAGGAATCCATGACTTAGCGGAATGGTGAAATTTATTCAGTATGAGACTCCTAATATGCAAATGCAAAAGAGCAGTTTTGATCATTGATGGCAATATGACTAGACTGACACTAACATTGGCTCCAATGGGGATGGTAGCTCCTTGGAGGTGCTAAAAAAACCGTAGACCAAGTAGCGTTATCCATTGGGCATGGAGTCAAAAATGCTGAAAACTGACACAAATGCAAACTGACTTTGACTCAAGACTAAGACTGAAAAACTGAAATAAAACCAAACCATACACATGTCTTCCAAATTTTATAGCCTTCACCTTGGGCCCCAAACTTGAATGACTGTATACTTGAACTCTGATAAAAAATAACATGGTATATACAATGATGATGATATAGATCCTGATCCATTGTCTTCAACCATGGTAGTGCTTCAACAGCCTACCATTTACTGCTCCTCCAGGACAATCCTAGCCATCCATTTCTGAAATCAAGAAGGCATTCTATCCCCTGTATGCTGTAATTTTGTATGGCCCTTTCCAAAGGTTGTAAAACTTACCGTGCTTCCCTTTGTCTTCATTTCTTGCATCCCATTTTAACACTACATCATCCAGCTGAAACTTCTCTGCTTTAGTCTTCCTGTCATAGATCTTTTTAATCTTGTCTTGCAACTGACTCGCTTTCTGTGACACTTCTTCTCTTGTTTGTTAAAGGTGGATCATCTGGTTGATCCTTCACTGGTTTTCATCATCTTCGATACCAACTTCTTGTAACAATCTCATAACTGGAACTGTAAGAGAAGTAGGAAAGACAACATCAGTTCCATAAACAAATTCAAAAGGCGACATACCTATTGATTTTTTACTGCTAACTCTGTCTACCCACAGTGCATTGATGAGTTTTCGGTGCCAATTTGTTTTGTTTGCCTCAAACATTTTCTTAATTATAATCATCAACGATTTTTTTAATGACTCTTCTGGTCCATTGCCTTGTGGATAATATGTTGTTGAATGTCCCAGCACGATGTTGTACTTGTCACAGAAATCAACCATTTTCTTTGATCGAAACTTCGCTGCATTATCTGTCACAATTTTACATGGGCAGCCAAAACGAGATAATATATTTGATTGAAGGAATTGAATAATTACCGTGTCTGTTGCTTGCCTGGAAGGGATGACCTCGATCCATTTCGTGAAGTAATTTTTCCCTGTCAATATCCATCGGTGTTGTGCTGAGGACGCAGGATGAATTTATCCTATGAAATCAAGCCCCCACTGCTGAAAGGGCACGTTCACTGAAATTGGTTTCAAGGGAAGCAAAAGAAATTTCTTCTTTCCTTGGAAAATTTGGCATTCATGACAATTCATCACTGTTTTATATAGATCAAAAAATAATGTGGGCCAGTAATACCCAGCTCTCAATACCTTGTTGGATGTAGTCTTCCAAAACAAGTGACTGCCACAGTCACCTTTATGGAAATCGTGCATTACCTTCTAAGCTTCTTCTTCAACCAAACAGTTGAGCAGAATGCCTCCTAGATCCTTCCAATACAGAGCATTGTTTAAAATACAATATTTTGTAGATTTAATCTTCAGAGATCTACCTTTACTCTTATACATGCCTGTAGGAGGTGACATATGCTAAAGGACATAAACAATATCTGAATACCAAGGGGACTGCAGAAAAATATTTGATATAGGGACAGGAAAAATTTCATCTTCATCCTCTGATATTGCTATAATGAGGTTTATATCTAAAGTACGCAGATTTGATTGCGCCATCAATTTTTCCAAGCCTTGACCTTTAATTAACTTCGTGGGCTTGATCTCCAGATCATACTCCAACATAGCTGCTATCCATTTTCCTCTTCGACCTTCTGGATTGGTTTGCATAAACACATCCTTCACTACTGCGTTAGGGACATATGGTATAGTATGTGAATGCACAATATAAACCCTAAGGTCTTTCAATGCTTTGATAAGTGCCAATGCCTATTTTTCAATAATATTATACCTTAAAGCAGCATCTCTAATAGTCCTACTAAAAAAGGAAATTGGCTTTTCTACTTCATCTCTCTTTTGCAATAAAACAGCAGCCATAGTATGCTCAGATGCAAACAAAAAAATGATAAAATCCTGAGTATAGTCGGGACTGATCAAAACTGGGACATTAGACAAAGAAAAATTTACCAAATTGAATGAATTGATAAATTCTTCACTCCATTTAACAGTGCTGTATTTTTTCAACATATTGTTCATTTCTCTCAAATGTTCAGCAAAGTTAGGTATGAATCTGCGCAAAAAAATCATCTCACCATTGAAGGCCCGAATCTCTTTCTTATTTCGTGGTAGATCTATGAGCTGAATTGCCTCCACTCTAGCTAGATCGATGCGAATAACATCTTTGGAGATGATATGCCCGAGCAATTTTCCCTCATCCATGGAAAAAAGGCTCTTCTTGGGATTGAGAGAAATCCCAAATTTTCCGCATCGTTGAAAAACCACTCTCAAATGGTGCAAATGCTCATCATATGATATTGAAAACAATGTCAAATCATCCAAATAAACAACAAGAAAAACATCTTTCTCATTTGCAAAAGTAATGTCCATGGCGCGCTGAAAATTAGCTCTAGCGTTCTTCAGTCCGAAGGGCATCTTAGCATACTGGAAGGTTCCCCAGGGTGTTGTGAAGGCAGTTTTATCTTGGTCCTTCTCATGCACCAAGATCTGGTTGTACCCTGAGTAGCCATCAAGTAGTGACATCCTGGATGCTCCAACTACTCTCTGTAGAATATGGTCCATTTTTTGGAAGTGGATAATTATCCTTTAAGGAAGACTTATTCAAATTCTGAAAATCTATACACAATCTTATTTCTCTAGGATTCTTATGCACTAGGACCAAATTTGAAATCCAGTCAGAAAATATAATGGGAACTATGATACCTGATTTGTACAACCTGTTTACCTCGTTTTCAATCGAAGGCAGCAGCTACGGATTGATTCTTCTCAGCTTCTGTCTGAATGGCTTTTGATCTGGCTTGATAGGAATAGTATGCTGGATTATGTTCTTATCAGACACCTTCAAATCTGAGTAATCTCATGCAAACGCATCAGAAAATTTAGAGAGAAACTTCATATATTTATTCTTTACCTCATGGGACAATGCCTTTGACAATTTCACGAACTTGGGTTGATCAGGTGTTCCAAGATTCACATCTTCAACTCCTTTCTCTGTAGGCACCAAGCTTGGTTTCTTTGCAATATCATCTTGGTCAAACAGCTCCTCTAGAGGTATCAGACCTCTAGGAATGACATTATCCTTTCGCTGCAATATGTCCATCTAATTTTTTTCCAATTCTTGATCATCAATCTCATACTCACCTTCTATTGGAGTGTCTTTGAAGTTTCCATCACCCTGCAAAAATGCATTAATCTCATTATCATCCCAAAATACTTGCCAATACCTTAAGTTGTCCGGAACAACAGGCCTATGTTTGACATAGACCTTAAACTTATTGCTGGAGTTCATCGGAATCTTCAAGTTTCTTGCAGTAGTGGCAAGTGAATCAACAATGAGGTTCTTCATCGTCGACACTGCTGTCAAAGTACACTCTAGGAATTTCTTCAAAATTTCCAAGACTGCATTTCTGTATGCCCTCAATCTCGGATGTTAAGCTTGGTATTCTCCTTTCACCTATTTGATTATCAGTTTAGAGTCACCATACACAGAAATCCTCTTTGCATTCAACTTCTTCAAAATTTTGAGATCTGCAATCAAAGCCTCATATTCTGCTTCATTGTTAGAGCAATCAAAAGCTAACTTATAAGCACATACTCTAACATTACTTGGAACCTTCTCAAGCTGGAAAATAGGGCTCCTAATCCATATTCCAATACCAACTACATCAAATTCCATGGTCCACAGGCCTTCTTCTTCTTCTTGAAGATGCTGAAATTTTGTTTCTTTCTCTTCTTTACCTTGGCTGATTTCTAGCTGCTCACTATCTTTTTGCTGCTAGTAGGGAGGAGGCTTAGAAGTTCTTACTGCTTTCTCTTTTTCATGTTTGAGGACTTCTCTGAAATTCTTTGAAACCTTAGGTATTTCATCTAATTGTACCAACTAAACATTCTCATCATTTAAACCACCATCAGAATACAAGACAAAAGACTCTAAATCTATGTGGACAGCATTAATGGGATGATTTACTGGCTAATATTTGCTGGTAATCATATATTTCATTTTCTTCTCCCTATATAATTTTTTCAATTGGCCAAACACGGGGATAGTGGCATAAGAGAAGTCAAGCTACATGGTTCCCTTAAGTTTTGCACCCCAAGACCTAGATAAGAGCATTCCAAACCGTGGTGGGACATCAGCAACAACTACATCCATCAAGACATTCTTTGTTGGAATCTGATCTAAAGACACTACAAAATCTTTGATTAGACCAATAAAGTGGACCCTACTTGAGTCAAAGGAATACAAATCATGATATTTTCGAGTAATATCAAGGCCTAGCTTCTCCATGACATCTTTGAGCATCAAATTATGTGAGGCCCCAAAGTCTAACATAGTGTTATGAAGGATAAACTCATGTACTCTAAGACTCAGGTAAAAAGGGGAGACTTCATTTTATTCAGATTATTCTGTGTTTGGACCGAAAATAATTTCAGGGTAGTCATATTCTACATTAACCATATCAGAGACAGAGTGTATTTGCAATACATTGGACACCTGAGTTTTATATGCACTATTCTTCGCCAACTCTATGAGGGGCATAGACACTTTTAACTTAGAAATTTGATTTTCTAAATTAAAGGAGGGAGATTTTTCTACCTCTCTAATGGGCATGTCTTTCTTCTCTGTTTGATCCTTTGTTTTGTTCTACTGATTCTTTTCATTTGTTGTATTAGTAGCTGCAGGTGTTTTGTTGGAGGAAGGATCAGCATGTTCTTTTCCTTTCTTCTTTGCATTGTTATTCATTTGGAGTTCTTTTCTTTTTTGAATGGGACTAATTGTAATGTCTCTGTTCCTTAAAGAGTACAGCCTTTTCTGGGCCGACAGAGCATTCATATACCCTCTCTGGTAATCATCGGATTCATTTTCCAACACTGCATCGTTGGCCAAAATGAAATTTTCATCCTTTTGAACATCTAGAGTCTCCACTGTGTATTCTTCGTCTTCTGTGAGGAAAATTGGTGCACCATTAGCTGTGAAAAATTTATTAGCCTCCATCACAGGATCATCGTCATCTGAATCTGTCCCTTGCACATAGTTCTGCTGCAATGGAGTTTTAATCTACTGCTGTGGTGGCGCAGCTTGGTCCTGTGTTCTTTGTTCTCTCTGTTTGATTCTGAATTACGGCTGTTGTCTTCTGAAATTTGGATTTCTTATTTGAGGCTAAGGTCTGTCTGCAATGGTTAACCTGTCAACCATTTTTTCCACTATTCTGATCAGAGTATCCATTTTTCTATCTGAAGGAGAGACCTCCTCTTTTAAGATGACTCTTTTCTCATCTCTGGTTCACGCTCTTTTAGCCAACAAATTAGCTTCAACGCTTACTTCTATCCTTTGCATGTTTTCAAGTGAAGACGAGTCTCTTTCACAGAGCTGATATGCCATGTCGGCATCAAGACCATCTAGAAATTTCAGTAATGCTAGTCCTACAGGAGGCTACAGGTTAGCTGGGATAACATTATATATAGCATTGAATCTTAAACAATAGTCTTGGACAGTTTCACCCACATTTATTTTAATATTCTCGTATTCAGACAGAATTTGGAGTGGGTTCTTTTTTAGCTCACATCGGTCTAAAAAATGTGTGTGCAACTCCTGCAAAGTGAAAATTGAGCCTGGTGGTAAGGCTCTAAACCACTTTATAACTTCACCTTTGAAGCTTTGAACAAATAACCTAGTTGTTACATTCTCTGCTTCTACATCATGTAAATAAAAAAAGTCATTCATTTTATCAACATGTTGTTGAGCTGTAGTGCTCTGAGTAGCATCAAAGATGGGGATTTTACTTTGATAGTTAGCCGGCATATCATTGAGGTCCTGGGGTAAAACCAGGGGTGCATACCAGGCAGCCATGGCTCTGGGTGGATTTACAATAGGATTTGTAGGATTTAAGGGAGGTGTTGATGGAGGAGATGAAAATTGGGAATTGACTGATGGGAATGCTGATGAATCAGTAGGAGGAAATGTTGTTCCTGATGATTTTGATGCCTCAATAATATTATTTACAGTGATAGACTGCGGGGAATTCAAAATGTAATCATCAATGGAGGAATTTGCTCTTTGGACTTCAATATCTACAAGGAAATCAAGATCTAAAACTGTATCATCAATGTCAGTTTCAGACCTATTTCTAAAAAAATAAAGCCCAAAATTCTCGTCAAAGGAAAGATCTTCTACAAAAAACCACTCACTGGGCCAAGTATAGGATCTGAAGACAGGTCTGGGACTTAATGATCCTTCTTGTCTTCTGACAATTCTTGGGATAAGATTCAGATTTTCAAACAGAGGGGGAGGATTTGGATCTGGATTAGCCCTAGTGTATCTTCTTGAAGCCAGTGTGTGTAAATCTTCTACTGTACAAAATTCTGTTTAGCCTAACAGACTCTGAAAATCATTTAGAAGAAAACGTTTTACTGGGGTGATCTCACATTTATTCTCTTTTATTAGAAATATATGACTGGAATAAGTGGTTGTAGTTATTTTCCCTTCCAACAACACTCTTAATAATGTTTATCCATGAAATAATATTTTCCCAGTATGATTGCCTGAGATATTAGCACTCGAATTGGACCCCAGGCTGAAAAGGGCAAAACAGGGTAACAACTAAACCACGCTCAGCCTTGTAGCTAGCCCTACAAGGACAGGAGAGGGCTCTCTCCGTAAATATAGATATTTAATGAAACACAATAATGATTTGATATTAGGCTAGGTAAAATGATGGGAAAAAGATTTAATAAATGAAATGAGTTTCAGGGATGTGTGGGATAAAATGGGACAGTTAAGACTGGGAAATTAAATCAGGACACAGGGTATTTCATGGGGCAATATAGGAAGGATATTCAACATTTAAATTTTAATAAGGATGGGATGGAAAGACTGGTGAGAAGTTGAAAAGGGCACGATCAATGGATTCTTTTCAAACAGAAAAAAAAAACACAGAATATGAATGTTTTCCCAAGGCAAGGCATGAAAATGGATCCTACCTTTCTATCTTGAAAGCATTCAAAAGGAAATTTTTATGGATGAGAGGTGAAACATAACAACTTTCATATAAAACAAAGGAGAGAAACAAATGCTAAATGTCATATCACATGGATCGCACAAATTAGAGTTGCATCTCTTATTAATCCCTGTCGAACTGTACAATGAAGCGCAAAATGTTCTTCCACAACTATTCCCCTACTTCTGAGTTACAGAACCTCAGACCCCTTTACAAATGATTTATAATTACAATAAATAAGCCATATTTGTGGGAACACAGATCCACAGAAAAAGGGAGCTTTTCTAACAGCTGAAGAACTAAAATGAAATCATAGAAAGAGAAATAACAATCTGCCCCTAAAAATAAGGGACATCGATACTTTTGATCTCTTGAAAATGCACTGAAGGAAAAATAGGCCATCCGATCCTATTTCTTTTCTACTATAGAAAATATTTTTTTTATTTAGCTCTCGGCCAGCTAACTGTCGCTTTTCTTTCCTTTATTAGTTTGGAGAAAACTGAATTTTTAAATAAAATGATGTTCAAAACAAAACTGAAATGAAATTATATGCTTTGTGAAGGGAAAATTTAATTTTTAAATAGATAGGAGCGGAGGAAAGGAGGCAGGACCCGGCTCGCAATCAGAATCGAAAGGGGTGGGAAGGGGAATACAATCATATAATAAAACATTTGAAAATATACATTGCGCTAGTGCCAATCACAAGTGCCAATCGCAATCGGGATTGGGAGGATTGGGGTATAGCGTATATAATAATGTCGATGCGATTGGGGCGCGATAACTGTGGGCCATCAGTTGGAGTGGGGTGATCGATGGCTATGGAATGGTCGAGAGTTTGTAATCGGGGAAGGGCTTTATGAAGTGTCAATGAGAATGCTCCGATTGGCTATGAGCCGTCAGATTAAATGGAAAGATTGACGGTCAGAGGGGTAATCGAGGGAGGGCTTTAGGAAGTGCCGATGAGAATTCTCTGATCGGCTGTGAGCCGTTGGATCAAATGGCAAGATCTACGGTCGGAGGGGTAATCGGGGGTTGCAATCGGAGGGATTGGTTTTTGGAGGCGTCGATCAAGTCTGGGTCATCCGATCGGATGCGTAGATCGACGACCATACTGTAATTGGGCGGAGTCCATCGGGAGATGTACAATCGGGCAATCACGTCAGAAGTTATGGCATGGGCTAATCGGAGTGCACTTTACAAATGTTGCGATTCCGATGGAGGAGGGGCTGCAATCGGCGGAGGGGTGATGCGATTGGTCAATCGCAACGACTTGGATCAGGGGTATTTAACTTTAATATAAATTTAAAGGTATGGGGGGGAAGTGGTTCGAACGGTGGGGAGTTTATATGTATATTTAATCGCATATACGATTTATATGTTTAAAATACTTTTATAATGCAATTTTGCATTCGGAGAGGGGAAAAGGGATTTTTATAAGGAAAATATTAAACTTTAGAGTTTAAAGGGAAAGGAGGGAAAAAATGGGAAGGTTTAATGTATAGGGGACTTTTACTTCACTAAAGTATAAATTTCAATCCAGAAGTCAGTTTCAAGAGTGTAATATACCGTTGGAAATATCTTTCCGGGATCTTTCCGATGGATCTGTTTGGAAGGTGATTTGACACTAATCATGCTACGGAAAGCTTCTCTGAAGGCAGAGATTTGACTTTTTGGAGATGGCAGCTTTCTGAATTGTGACTTATTACATATGATGAATAATAATAAAGGAAAAATATCGTGTTTTCACCACAAAACATGGTTTTGAGGTGAAAATTACATCAAACTGAATAGAATATATCTTTGATCTACTAGGTGTTGTGACTTTGAGTTTATTGACTTCCTCATGACCTTGCTGACATTTATTGACATTTGACTCATTAATTTGACCATGGTGAGACCCTAGAAACTAATGAGACCCATCCTATGACCTAATGACATGTTTTTGAGAATGAAAGTGACTAATGACTGAAGACCATAGAGAGGAGAATCAACAAGTACCTCATGAGGGAAAACTGATAAGAATTTACTACCATCAAGGAATCCATGACTTAGGGGAATGGTGAAATTTATTCGGTATGAGACTCCTAATATGCAAATGCAAAAGAGCAGTTTTGATCACTGATGGCAGTATGACTAGACTGACACTAACATTACTAATAGTACAATCCATAGAATGTGAACAGTGAGACACCCATGAAATCTCCCGATCAAAGGCCAATTATGTGAACCTGTCATCGAATGTGAAGAACTTGCCATTATGGCATGCAAGCTCTAAGGTACCAAAAAAGAGTCTCTAGATCAACTTCCCAGATAATGAGCTGAGGTCGACATCAAGTGATCCATCGAAGGAGGGTCATAATGACTCCCAAATCATCAACATGAAACATAGAAGGTAATATTAGTGTGAATCAAGACTGAAAGAAAGGATCAAGGAATGTACAAACTACAGAAGGATTTTCTCTTGAACATATCGACAAAACGACTCTCGAATTTGGCAGCATTTGACTCAAATAGGATCAGAGGTCATGTTGACAAGATTTTTAATCAAATGAGAGGCAAAGGAATTTCCCAAACCCATGGAGGCAAAGTGACAGAGTGAAGATATCCCAACCCAACATGAATTACAGACAAGAGTCATGTTCAAGAGTGACATACTGCTGATACAACTAATGAATAACTTCCATTTTCCCCCACCATTTCTGGTGAGTACCTCTTTATTTTTACACAAGCTTGAAGAGGATACCATATCCTTGTAATATAATTTTTCCCTTCAGAAAAATCCATCCTAGTACATTTTACAAGCCCTACGAAGGAGGAACTCGAATAACGTCATGGTGACGAGGTCCGATGTCATCAAATTTTAATGAGTCTGACAAAGGGAGAACTCGACATCTTTTCATGTTTAGAGAGTGTGAAAAGAAAGCGGAAAATAAGACTCCAACAAGGCCCTTTTTGCAGGTAGTCTCACAGATCCGAAAAGGTAGAAAACTATGTCTGAGAGAACCTATTAGTCATGATAGGCTAAGGTATTCCTTTTTCGTAATTAATATATCTCATCCTAAAAAGGGGGTAAACGTATACTAGGTAGATATTGTTTCGCAGCCATTTAACGAGTTCAAAACGATAAGAGTCTCAGCAATATTTTCAATTTTTGAGAGTCAGAAAAGAGATGAAAGATGACTCCTCCCGGAGGAACGAGTGGTATAAAGGGTAGCTACTAGTTCTGGTAATAGTGGAACTGCTCAGAACAAGTAAAGGTTAAGAGACTGGCTAACAAGACTACTCATCGCAGCAATTCCTCTGGAATGGATAAAACAACCAAGTGAAGGCGTATGATCGGCTGAGCAGATGGGGACGATGGAATGAGAAAACCAAGGCTCATCTAGAAAAACAGGATGATAAAATGGAAATCACAAGAGGTAAAATAGGAATGGTTTCATTTTTATACAATCTTGAAATCAAGAATCTTTTCTTGAAGTTGGTTTCATTTTTACACAAGCTTGAAACAAAGATAAACTATGCTTGAAACCAATTTAATTTTTACACAAGCTTGAAATGGAAACAAACTATTCTTGAAAAAAGATTTGCATGGCCCCAACATGGTGACTCAATTCGAGGTACATGCCCCCCAAGCTTCAGTCCATATGAAAGTTAGATGGAGTGAAGGTTCAAAATACGAGATTTAAGAGAAAGACTCAACTGGGATTTTATGAGATCTAATCAAAGACTCGAATTGAAAAAGAACGTGTTTCATTGTTTTAACGAGGTTGACACATTAAAATAACTATCCTCATGATCGAATTAATTTTTTTAACAAGGTTGACATAGAAGAAAAACTATCCTTGGGAGAGCTTGTTTCATTTTTTAGGGAGCTTAACACAAGAAAACGAACCATGCTTCGACAACCTTGTTTCATTTTTTAAGGAGCTTGACACAAGAAAATGAACTCTGCTCCAAAGACCTTATTTCATTTTTTAAGGAGCTTGACACAATAAAACGAACTATTCTCCGACCTTTCATCATGGTGAATAAGAATTCAAGGCTTCCAAGAGTTCCGCACCGGATGGGAGAAAAACATCACGGAAATCAGGATCCAATGCCCCCAACACACGGTGCACAATGGAACTATCACTGAATGCGGGCATGGGATAAGTAGCCACATAATTAACCTGCGAGAGGGAAGATAAAACTGGTGGATAAAGACCCAGAAGGGATGATGGTGGACCAGATGTCACGTTAGGACCAAATAATGAAAGTTGATCAATGGTCATGATCCAACCTTTGTGTGGAAAATAAATCACATGAAAGAGGGAAGAGACAACCGCCCCTATGACATAAGTATAGTTGCACCCCAAGATTAAATTAAAATCCAAGGGGCTTGGAACAACCATCACGTCTATATAGATGGTTTTCCTTCCCAAAGTAACAGGCAACATTGGAAGGATCCCTAACTGTTAACTGGTTCCTCTGTTAAAAGCCAATAGATTATGCGTAACAAACATAAGCAGTGGAGAACCAAAATCTTGCAAAGTAGGGGAAGACAAAATACTAACAGATGCACCTTCATCTATAATGGTGCTGGGTATGACCAGATGAAAGGTCTATACCGTTATCTCAAAAGGGTATCCCGCAAATCGACTCCAATAAAAGGAAGCGACCAAACTACTTGGAGGAAGTACCATCGAACTAAGATGGTTTACCTTTGGTGTTACCAGAGAAAGAGGAGCACTCTCATGAACTTCCATCACGGGAGTAGGAGGAGCAAATTCTTGAACTACAGGGACAAGAGAATCTTTCTCCAAGCCCGAAGAATCTAAAGAAACAAGAGGAACGTGGGGGGGATGAGATCCACTCTCGACGGAAAAGACCTGATGAACCGTAGGTGGGACCAAGTCGACCGATTCCACGTCCAATGGTTGGTCGGGAACATATTCCTGAATTTTAATTTCCGGGGGAGTGGGATCGACCAAGGATGACTCTTGACTGATTGTGGAATCAACTAGTAGAGGACTCGAAGAAAGTTTCTGGTAACTAGCCAAAAGGCAGGGTGCAGAAACAGTAGTGTTGTCGAATAGTCTCTTCGCTTCATCCATGTAAGGAAAAAGGTGAATGGGGTGATTCCCTTCACACAACTTACAGGGATTGGTAATCTTACCTTGTTTCTTACGAGTCTTATCATTACTAGTCGAATATGTGCCACCAATATGACTTCCATAAGCCAAAGGCAACGACAGACAATTGTCGGACCATGCTTCAAGCACCTTGGGAATGCCAGGGAAATCTCGAAGAAAATGGTCACCTTTGCACAACATGCAAGGGAATTTGACTTTCCGTGGAAGGTTGGATGGTTTATCAATGAAAGGTTTCTTAGGCGCAATAGCTGCAGAGCTAGCCTCTCCTTTATCTAACTTCTTCTTCGTCATCATCTTCTTCTTCTTCTTAGTCACCTGGTTACTAGAATCTAGACTTTCACCATGTGAAGTAGAATAGGAGGACGAAGAAACAAGCGAAGAAGGGGAGAGGTCCAATTTAGAATAAACATGATGTTGCTCAGGTGGAGGAGATGGTTGTACAGTGGACGGAACACTCAAGACCACAGAGGTCGAGAATAACCAAACAGGCAACCCAACGGCTAACCCAGGCAAGGATAACGTTGCCATATAAGGAGCACCAACATTCCCAAAAGAAGGAAAAGGACCAGGATTCCCTTCGGAGGGGATTCCTTGGTTGGTAAACTCCTGAAACATTTCCATTAGAAAAAACCCTAAAACAAAATGCTAAGAAATATGACTTTAACCAGGAATATTTCATGCGCAAGTAAAATTTTAAGACACTAAAACAAAACTCTACCGTTTCATATTTTAAGAGTCGAGAAATAGGAAAAAGGTGACTCTATCACTTTCAGGTTGAAACGAGCATGAAAGGACAAGAGCTCGACGATATTTTCACTTTTTAGAGAGTCACGAAAAGATCAAATTGACTACTCAGGTACTCTAAACAAGAGGGTGTGCCAAGTTTCTATGAACTTCCATATACACCTTGGTGATCAAATGAAAGAGAAATGACCAAGGACTTAACATACTTGCAGGTAGTCTCTCCAAATGTTGTGTTCGGTGTATCACAGTTACAAGGTAGTAGACTCGGCTTCCTATGGATAAAAGGATTGTAACCTAAAGTGGTCTCCCTTTATATACTCAATGGTACGGGGGGCACAATTCCATACTAGTGTTGTCTGAAGCCAGAAGGTGAGCGATAGCTACTAGGTTTAACGATGCCGGAACACGTCACTAGCCTAGACCTCTTAATGTGAGCGTTAAGTTTCAATGCTTCCTCAGGTTGATTGAATAAATTTTATGGTTGATCTTCAATTATGTCTAGGCTTCAAGGCCCTATTGCATGTCATCTGAAAATCTCCTATATGCAGTTATATGAGGAAAGAAAGCTTTCAATTCGACGAATGCTACCTAGTTAAGGGAAGAGCTTCAAACAATGACGCAACAAACAAAAACACTGGAAACAAAATTTTTCCAAACTATATGAGTTCCACTATCCAAAATTAATCTAAAAAATTCAACGATGCGAATTATGCAATGTAATCCATGCAAAATCCTCATTTTTGAAAACTATGCAATTGTAATCTATCCATAATTGCCTTTTTCTTTTCAAAGAATAAGAATGCACTCAATAAATTTTTTGACGAAATGAGAATCTACTTAATGCATGATTTTAATGAAAGATAATGCACTCAATTCAATTATTAGCTTTCAATCATTAAACAATATAATCTAAGTTCAACGATAAATCTCAAAACAATACTCTTCAATGCAATGTGATCTAATGCATTTTAACGAAAGAGAATGCGCTCAATGCGACCTTTACTTTTCAATAATTAAAAAATGTAATCTAAGTTCAATGATGGATCTCAAAAAATACATTTCAATGCATTGTGATCTAATGAACTTGAGCGAAACGAAAACTATGAGATGAAAACTAAATGAACGCAAATTTCCTTAATGGAAGGATGAATGAAAAAGGGATGAAAACGAACACTAAGAATTCAATCATTGTTTTAACACTTAGTAACGAAATTTCAAAAGGCTACAAGACATATGAGGTCAAGCAAAAAAATGACTTCCAAAGCATGAGCTCAAAACAAGGCATTCATTCCATTTTACATCAAGCAATCAAAGAAAGAAAAATTTTCAATTGAACAATGAGCAATGTAATCTATCCTCACAAGTGAAAAAGTAAAGGGGAGAACATGTAAATCATATAGATAAAAGGACCAGAAGGGAAAGACACACTGGTGAATGATTTAGGGAAAAAAATTCAATTTTTCACACACCCTGAAATTGGCAAGACTTTGGTGGGTGAAACTAGCGCCCACTGGCGCAACCTGCTCACTAACAACTAGCGCCAATGGCCAATTGGCGCAGGTTGCTAACTGAAAAATAGCATCAGTCGGCGCTACTGTCAGAAAAATAAAAGTGCCAATGCCTGAAAAAGAAAAACAAAGAATTTCTCCCAACCAAGACCAGACCCACCACTTCAAGAAAAAACTAAAAGATCGTAATTGATGAAAAACATAGGAACAAACAAGGAAATGGTCATTCGACTAAATCCATCAAATGACTAAGACCTCAAAGAGTGACAAAATCAAAGGAAAATCCCTAGCAGAGTCGCCAATTTGTTGTCCAAGTAAATCCCCTCTGCGAACAGAGGCAATCCCTCTAGCCCTAGGGTGGGTCTAGCAACTACAGGAACATACTAAAATCTACCTTCCTAGATTATAAATGAAATTCAAAGTAAAGAAGATGTCCTACCTCATTTTGATGCTATGTTGTCATCTTCTGTCGAAGATTCTTGATCCGCCGCTCTTCTCAAGCTCAATACACACTGCTACCAATGTTCGATTACCTGTAAAGACAGTAAAGACAACATGACAAGCATAAAACCATGACAAACATAAAACAATTACAACCTATCTAACTGATCAAGGAATGCTAGAAATCACATTATAAATGTAAACAAGAGTGGAAGATAAACATCAGATGAATTTTATTATGATAAAGACAAGGGTAGTTTACAACCAAGCCTTGATGTTGAGGCTCTCCTTTGGTAGGTCTGTATCCAAGAACGTTTGCAAGACCCTCACATACAAAGGTCCAGGATCTCACTATGTTCCCAGCACACACAAACAATCACACTCTGCACTATTCTCCCGAAGCTATGGTTGCTTCTTCTCTATGTTAACTTTTTCAGCTATATGTTCAACTAGCACATAAATTGAAGATGGATATATTTATAGAGGAGAGGAGGAGGTTGGGATCCCTACAATAGTGGAAGGGAGGCCTTATCCCTTGGGAGGTTTCCCCATAAGGTGGAGACATGAGGCCAAGGGAGGTAGGCCGTGGTTATTCAGTTGAACAAATCCCTATGACTCATCCACGAAGTTGTTGGAATCGAAAATTCGCCTCTATTTTTTAAAAAAATTTCCATAAACAGATCGGCGCAGGTGCTTAACTAGGATAGAGCACCAACTAGCACGGGCTCAGTGTTAATTTTCTAGCTCGACGCGAGAGTGTAACTGACTACTTGCTCCAAGGCAAAAACAAGTGTTTTTAGTGGTCTGCTCAGGAAATGGTCAACAGAGAGAATGTTGTCCTCATGGCAAGGGATGCAATGATGGGATTTGCAAGGCATGAAACTTCTAATTAGTCATAGAAATGACCCTCCAATGTGCAAGATGGGGATTACAAGGAAAGTGACAAATTACCGTGTAACACTAAGTCGACCATCTGATGTGGGATTGATCCAATCTCCATATCGTGTAGTTAGCTTGTATATATGATCAAAATCCTCTTTTGTGTGCACTCGTTATGTATATCTTTCTCCTTCTACTTGATCTAGGGGGACCACAACCCTGGTTCCATTGTTTTCGAATACCATACTTCTTCACTTGAGATTGATGATAGCATCCATGTTAATAGCTCAATCCAGACCCAACAGTGCAAGGTATGGATTTGTATCATCAACAATCTCAACAACTTCAAAATCATCTAGCACCTTAACTCTTTCAATATTAGCTATGACCCTCGAAAGCCTACCCATTGGGATAGTCTTCTGTTGATTTTCCATGCACAGTTGTATTGTAGACCATTTCATCTTAGGTTCTCCCATTTTATACCAAGTCTTCCTTTGTATGACATTTTAATTAGATCCCAGATCCAAAATTTGGTCCATTTCAAATTCTCCTATCTGAGCAGTGAGGTGCATATCTCAACCATTTCTTCTCCTGTTCTTGTAGATATTACTAAGAGCCTTTTTCTCCATCTGGGGATATTTTTTTTTTTTTTGCATAGATGTTAATTAAATATTGAAGGTTATCAACGACCTTCTTATTGTGAAAAATCTTGATACAAGCCTGTAAAAACAGTTTCATCTCTGCAGGCTCAGCCCCTTCATTAGTATCCGTTGGAGGTTTGATTGCTACTTTGGATGTGCCAGGACCTGCAAAGTCCTTTACTGTGACAAAGGTTTCCTTTTCCCTTTGTAGATATAATCCTTCCCTTTTCTTAGGAGCTCTTCAGAGCCAAACATCAGTGACAAGTATCTTATCTTCTGCTTTATCTTCTTTGGTTTCTACGACTCTTCTGGTTACAATATTTATGCAGGGTCTACAGTGCATGTTTCCACTCTCATCATTTGAACATTCTGCATAGGTGTCTGTGGTTTCTTCTCCTACGTTTTGAAAATAGTACAGGGAAATCTTGGAGAACATGATCAAACTGCATACAATATCTACAATATTTTTCAGTTGGGTTCAGGTATCCATGCTCATATTGGAAATTCTCTCCACATTTATAAAAAATGAGTTGTCCCCTTCCACGACCAACTACTCTGCCCCTTCCTTGTTTTCTACCTAGAAATCCACCACACCTAGACGGTGATGCAGGTGAATCTTGTCCTATACCCTCAGCCTGCAATATATATGAAGAAGACTACTCAATCATTAGATCAAAGCTATGACAATTCTTGTCATCATGTCCCATAGATCGACAAAATGTGCAGAAAGGTTGTTGTAGTTATGGAATATTTTTACCAAGCCTAGGGCATAATTCTTTCATATGCAGTCCATTTGTTTGGAAAATCATGCACCATAGTTTGGTAACCTCACTAGGCCCTACATTTTTCTTAATCATAATTGATCTTCCAATCACCAAATAGTTAGTATATATAGGACACTGGTCCCTGTGATGTCCCTGACCTTTACAGCATGTGCACCATACTCCTATGCACACATCATTTTCCTTCTCCTTTCACAATGTTTGTATTTCTAAGTGCAGTGTAGCTAATTGGATTTGGATTTGTTGAGCCCCAACCTGTGTGGCAGGTACAACTGAGGCTTGTAGCCTCATGGAAATCTCCATAGCTTCGGCTCGTGTCACAATATTCTGTTGGTTTAAATACTGGCACAGATATGACAACAGCATATCAATGAACCATTCTTTTTGCTGCATGTCATCTATAGTAAATTTTCTGTCTCTGATGGTGTGCTTCAATCATTGTTCTTCCTCCCATAAAAAATCATTCACTTCTTCGTGGATCTCCTTTAATTCATTCACACTTTGAGTGTAGGAAATTTTATTTCTGAACTACTCCTTCAATGCGGTATTAAGCTCATTAATCGTGGCATTAGGCTTTATTGTCATATACATCATGTACCAATCCAACTTGCGTTCTTGAAATTTAGTATCCAGTTGCGCTTTATTAACATTATCATTATTAATATGCTGTTTTTTCCATAAAACATGTATGACTAACCAAAATGATTCAACATCTTCATTTCCAATGCCCTTGAAATTATGCAGCTTGATGGAGGTAGTCGTGTGTTGTATAGGTAAATCCTCTCTGCGGACAGAGATGATCCCTCTATCCCTAGAGTGGGTCCACCAACAAGGGAAACATGCTAACACCTACTTTCCTATATCATAAATGAAACATAGATCGAAATAGATAGCCTACCTCGATCTGATGCTCCGATGTTGCTCTTCGTCGAAGCTCCTTGGTCCTTTTATTTTATAGAGCTTGATCTCTGCTGCTACTAGCGTTTAATTACCTACAGAAGTGACCGAGAAACAACAATAATCATACAAATAAAACATGCATATACATATATAACCTTTCTAACTAATCAAGGAATGTCATAATTTTAATCATAAACATGAAAAAGAATGGAAAATAAATATCAGTCATGTCATATTATAAATAGAAGAGGATTTACAACCTATGCCTTGATGTCGAAGCTCTTCTTTAGCAGGTCTGAATCTAGGCACGTCTCCAAAGCACTCGTTTTCAGCTCATCATGGGAAGGCTAAGGGATCAACTCTCTCCTTCAAAGCTTATAGAAATCTTCAAACCTCTCTCTGTTATGCTCTATTATGTTCCTAATAACAGAGGCATTGGAGGATGATGAATTTATAGAGATGGAGGGGACATGGATCCACTTATGATGGGAAATGGCTTATCTATTTGGACAGTTCCTCTTTTGTAGGAACAACAGGCCCAAGGGTGGAATATCGACCATATCCTTAATGACAAACATCCAGCTCTCCAATATTGAATATTTTAGGCCATGAAGCTTCGTTTCCATTTTAAAAAATATTCTAGAAGTACATCATTGTGGGTATGACGTCCATGCTAGCATTGATCAGCATTGGTCACTAGCTAAGGATGGGTCATCGGTACAGGTGAGACACAGAAGGGTCATGTTTGTCCAAAAAAGTGGGATTTTATGGAGCTACTCCAGGAATGATCAAAAGAGAGATTGTTATTTAGACTATAAGGGATGCAAAGGAAAATTTTAATGATATAAAAAGTACACAAGGATCACTGTTAGGGTCCCCCAAGATTCGGGAACAGGGAGTACAGGGACAGTGACAAGATGTAGTGTAACAGACAATCCCTAAAGCATGAAGGAAGAACGAGAGTGAGGGGTGAAATTCTTTACAGGAACGTACCAAGACCAAGGTGTTGTCGCCGGATAACCTGCGAGTCAAGTACATGTATACAAATAAAATATATGATATAAATACATGAGTACAAGGCATGGACTTAACCATATATATAATATATCATGTAATAGGATCCATGGCATGGACACAACCATCGAACAATAAGAAGGATCACAAATATGGACTCAATTATGGTTGCAGCCATCCAACTAGAAGATTCATGTATAGTGTCATGAATAACTCATATTTCCTTGCAACATAGACTTTATTAGAAAAAATCTAGGGTCTTGTGCTCCATCATGACCCGGTCAAGTACAAATTCAGGCATGTGAATGAGTGAGTTGAAGTTGAGCATGCAAGAGAATCGCCTGATTAACAGTCAATGATGTAAATTGTTATCATGCTCGAGAGATACCACCAATAATGACGATGGTCCTCAAGGTACTAGCAGCACAATCCACAAGATGTGAATAAAGAACTAAAGTCAAATAGTCATGAAATCATATGATCGAAGGCCAATGAGATGAACCCATCATCGAATGTGAAAAACCTGCCATTACGACATGGAGGCTCTAAGGTACTGAAAGGAGTCTCTAGATCAACTTCTCGGATAAGGAGTTGAAGTCGACATGAATCGATCTATCGAAGGAGGGACATGATGTATCCCACATCATAGACATGATAAAGAGGAACAAGATGGTGATGAATCAAGACTAAACAAAGAATAAAGTAATGAAAAACTGCAGAAGGAACTACTCTTGAACATATCGGCGACACGACTCCAGAGTTTGGTAGTATTTGAATAAAATGTAATCAGAGGTCATGTTGAAAAAATGAGTAATTTAATGAGAGGCAAATAGATCTCCCAAACCCATGGAGGTACAATGAAAAATGTAGGGTGTCCCAACCTATGACGAACTTCAAAAAAGTGCCATGTTCAAGAGCGACATACTACCGATGCAACTAACTAATACTTCCATTTTTTCCCCACCATTTTTGGTGAGTACCCCAATTATTTTTGAATACAAGTTTGAAGGGAATAGCATATTCTTATTATATAACTTTTTCCTTTGGATAAATCATTCAAGTACATTTTACGAGCCCTAGGGGGGAGGAACTCGGTAGTGTCATGATGATGAGTCCAATGTCATTAAATTTTAATGAGACCGACAAAGGAGAAACTTGATGCCTTTTCATGTTTAGAGGGTTTGAAAAAAAAACTCCATAGGGCCCTTTTCGTAGATAGTCTCTTGAATCCGAAAAGGTAGAAAACAAATTTCAAAAGAACCTCTTAGTCATGATTGACTAAGGTATTCCTTTTTCATAACTATTTTATCCTAACCCAAAAAAGGGGTAAATGCATATTGGGTAAACGACATTTTTTTTACTTTAGCAAGTTTAGAAATGAAAAATACTCGGCAATATTTTCATGTTTCGAGAGTCAGAAAAGAGCTTTAAAATGACTCCACCTAAAGGAACGAGTGGTATAAAGGATAACAGCTGGTTCCGGTTATGGTGGAACTACTCAGAAGAAGTAAAGGTCAGGAAGTTTCCTAACAAGACCACTCATTGCAGTGGTTCCTCAAGAATGGGTAAAAAAACCAAGTGAAGGTGTATGTTCGGCCAGGCAGATGGTGACGATGGAATGAGAAAACCAAGGTTCATCTCGCAAAAAAGGCTTATAAAATGGCAATCACTAGAGGTAAAATGAGAATGGTCTAATTTTTATACAAGCTTGAAAGCATGGAAAACTATGCTTGGAATTGGTTTCATTTTTACACAAGCTTGAAATAAAGATAATTTATGCTTGATACTAGTTTCATTTTTACACAAAATTGAAACAATGACAAAATATGCTTGAGATAAGTTTGCATGCCCCAAACATGGTGACTAAAATTGAGGTACATCGCCCCTAAGCTTTAGTTCATTCACCTGAGTTGACTGGTGGTTACTAACAAGTGGATGAGCTGAACTTTCAATTATGATATTAAGAGGAAGAATCAACTGGTATTTTACGAGATCTAACAAAAGACTCAAATTTCAAGGGAGCTTGATTCATTTTTTAACGAGGTTGACATAGTAAAAGAACTATCCTCATGAGACCTAATTCATTTTTTAACGAGGTTCACATAGTAAAATAACTATCCTTACGATACCTTGTTTCATTTTTTAAAGAACTTGACACAAGAAAAGAACTTTTCTTTGAAGAGCTTGTTTCATTTTTTAGGGAGCTTTATACAAGAAAAAGAAACTATGCTCCGAAGACCTTGCTTCATTTTTTAAGGATATTGAAACAAGAAAAGAAAAATATTCTCCGAAGACCTGATCATGACATATAAGAGGTCATGGATTCCAAGAGGTTCTCATCCGATGGGAGAATGACACTCTAGAAATCAGGTTCCAATGCCCTCAGAATACGGTACACAACATTACTGATGGAACCATCCAGGGATGTGGGAATGGAATAGGTGGCCACATAACTAACCTGTGGTGGGGAAGATACCGTCGAAGTATAAGAACCATTAAGGGATGATGGTAGAATAGGTGTCATATTAGTACTAATGAACAAAATTTGATCAATGGTCACAATTTAACCTTCATGTGGAAAGTAGAGCACACGAAAGAGGGAAGAGACAAGTGCTCCCAAGACATAAGTATATTCGCACTGCAGGAGTAAGTTAAAATCCAAGGGGCCTTGGAAAAGCATTGTGTATATATAGAAAATCTTTCCTCCCAAAGAAATAGGCAAGTTCGGAAGGATCCCTAACAGCTGACTGGTTCCTCTATTAAAGGCCAACATATTCTAGGTAACATGCACAAGTTGCGGAGAATAGAAAGCTTTCTAGGAAGTTGAGGATAAAATATTTACAGGTGCGCCTTCATCTATAATCATGCTTGGTATGACCACATTAAAGGCTTGTACTGTAATCTCAAAAGGCACGTAAGAAGGAAGACAATATCCTGCCAATCGAATCAAATCAAAGGAAGTGCCCAAACTACATGGAGGGGGTGCCAACAGAATGGGAAGACTATCCCCTTTCATTACAGGAGCAGGGGGGTCACCCTCCTAAACTATAGGAACAAGGGTTGAAGGATAACCCTCTTGGACCATGATAATGGGAGGACCTCCCTCCGATCCCATGGAATTTAAGGAAATAAAGAGAACATGAGTGGTATGAAATCCACTCTCTATGGAAAATACCTGATGAACCGTAGGTGGAATTAGGCCGACCTTTTTCTTGACCAATGATTGGTCAGGAATTGACTCATGATATTGACTTTTGGAGAGAGTGGGATTGAATAGAGATGAATCTCGATCAATAATTTGATCAACTAGCGAAGGACTAGAAGAAAACTTCTTGTAACCAATTTGAAGACAAGACTCAAAAGTTGTAAGGATATCAAACACTTTAGAGGCTTCATCCATATAAGGAAAGAGGTGAATGGGATGGATCCCTTCACACAACCTATAGGGAAATTTGATCTTACCCTGCTTCTAATGAGTATTATTATCTCTAGTTGAAGTTTCATCACCAACATGATGTCCAAGGGTTGATGAAGAAAGGTGAATCAGGCCAAAATACCACACTTCTAAAACCCTGGGAATACTAGGAAAATTCCTAAGAAGGTGGTCACCCTCGCATAGTGTGCAAGGGAATTTGAAATTGTGGGATGAAGTGGGAGGTTTTTCAATAGCAGTCACATGGGTAGCGATGAACGTTGGTTTCCCCCGTTTCTTATTTTACTTCTTCCTCTTCTTCTTAGCCACCTTGGTACTAAAATCCAGACTTTCACCAGGTGAATAGGAAGAACGAAGTGAAGAAATGGGCGAAGAAGGTGAGGGGTCAACTTGAAGATAAACATGGGGTTGACATCGTTTAGACGGAGGATAACTTGGTTGAAACACAACTTGGACTTTCGAAACTACGGGGTTCAAAAATAACCAAACTGGTAGACCAATGGTTAATCCTGGAAGGGACAACATTACCATATAATGAGCTCCAACATTTGCAAAAGAAGGAGAAGGACTGGGATTCCCATCTGAGGGGACTCCTTGGTTGATGAACTCAAGAACTGTTGCCATTAATCTCAACCTAAGATCAACTAAGGAGATCAGCATGGGTGATATGTTATCGTGCACAATAAATTTTAGAAATTAAACACAAAATAAACCAAAAAGGGGTAAAATAGGAAAGAGGGTTTACCGAGTATCTCTGAACTGTAATATACACCTTAGAAAATAAATTTACCAAGGACTTAACGTACAAAATCCAATATCCCCGAATGTTGTGTTCGGTGTATCACATTTCCAAGGCAACAAACTCAGTTAACTATGGCAGGTTTGCAACCTAATGGTGTCTCCCAAAATATACTCAACGGTACGTGGGAGTCCAAGTCCCTAGTAGTGTTGTCTAATGCATAACTGTTCGATGAGAACTTCAAAAATATAATTATCATACATCAATATACTTCCATACATGGGACGAGATATCACCCTTGGATTGTAACGCAGACCATTAGTGACAGCTCCTACGTTTAAAGATGCTAGAACCTATCTCTAGCCTAGACCTCTAGATGTTATGTGTTAGGTTTCAAATTCTAATTAGGTTAATTGAGGTTTGTTTTAAGTTGATCTTGATTACAATTTCAATTTCAAGTCTGAAAACGATTGTCACTTGAACACCTATAATGCAACTAATATGGGAAAATTAATTGTTCAATACAATGAATACTATATTTTTTAGGGAAGAGTTTGAAACAACAATGCAACAATCAACAATGCAGCCAACGAAAAAATTTCTAAACTAGATCACTCCCACTATTCCAATTCAAAACAAAATATTCAAAGATGTAAAGTATGCAATGTAATCTATGCAATATTTTTCCAAAAACTATGCAATTGTAATCTATGCACAATTTCCTTTCCTTTCGATGAATAGGAATGCACACAATGCACTTATAGCTTTCAATCATTAAACAACGTAATCTAAGTTCAATGATGAATCTAAAAAATGATTTATGAGTGCAACTTCTCTAATGCACTTTCAACGAAACACAAATCTTGGGATGAATGCAAAATTATTTTTCTTTGTATGGTCAAAATGAAAAAAAGAAAGAAAGGAAGAACACAAACACTTGTTTTGAGTATCATAAATTAATTCCTTTAAATGCTACAAAACTTGAAATATTTGAAGCAATAACGAGATATTCCGAATCACTTTCTCAAAATAAAGACTCTTCCCTTTTCACATGAACTACAACACTGTTATCACTCATAATTTTCTGAAACATTACTTGACATGGTCATACAGTTTATTTATCAAAAGGATAAGGTCTCCTTAAGCCTTTCAAGTTTGTATAGGAAAAATTCATTTTTTTACATATTTAACCTATCCAAGGTTCAAGGCCACCTCCATTTAAGTCATGTCATGTCCCATCAATCATCATATGCTATTAGTTTTCATTCCCAAAGCATTTAAATTCAAAAATATCCGCTAGCCATTTTTACAACTTTTCGCAACGAATTCAGTGTAAAATAGGCAGAAAATGCTATGAAAACACCTGATAATTTTGTAGCGAATATGATGCATTTCTCTGTTTTCTGACTTTGCACAGTCAACTTCAAGGGATGTTTCTAGGAAAACAGAGAAGCATTTTAGGAAACAGAGAGAAGTTATTTTCAAGAAAATATCATAAAAAATAACCTCTTTAACTTTTCTCAAAGGTGCTACAAATTGGGAGATATCGAGATGTCTTTCAGCCCTATTTTCATAAAACAGAATTTTACTGTTTTATACATGTTTTGCAAATGTCGATTCTAAACAGCTAGAGATGGTATTTAAAAACCCAAGAGAGGTTTTCTTAAAAACATGTTGATATACAAAAACCTCCTTTTTTTTTCAAAATATATCAGGGATTTGGAAATATGAGTTCATTTCTAAACTGAAAATTATTCCTTTTTTAGGAGTTTTTGTAGCGTGCTTCAGGCTTGAAGCCAGAAAAACACTACGAAAAACCCTATAGGTGCTTTATTGGATTAAAAATCAGTTTGGCATGTTTTAAGCAGGGATATTGATGGTTTTAAAAGTGTCATGGCATACTAAAGATGTTGGAAAAACAAAGAAGTCAAGAATATTGATGGAAAAGCCATTTTTTCCACTCTACTAAAACCTGCTACGAAAATTTCTGTACATGACTGTTTTAGCAGTCAACTTCAAGTTTGATTTCTAAACAGATGAAAAATTATTTTGGAAATATTAAAGAGGTCATTCTTCAGCAATGGTCTACATAAAAAAACCTCTCTCAGTTTTTACAAATACATAAGTGTTTGGAAATTATACACTCATCTCTAAAGCCTATTTTTCAGAATTTTCACTCACCAGATTTCTAAAAAAATTGTAAAAATTCGACTTCGAGGAGGTCCAGATCAGCATTGACGTGGTAGAATGACATGTCATCACTCTAGTACACTCATAAAATTAGCTGGTTGTAGTTGATAAGGGTTATTAAATTGATTTGTTGAACTATTAATGAAAGGAGAGTCCTTTTTGTATTCAAACTTTGCAAAACAAAAATATCCCTAGGAAGTCTTCAAGTGATGGAATCATGTTTGAAATAGGTCTCTAAGGTGGAAATTCAAAGCTAGCAAGGTGTAATATCATTTGTATGAGTCCTCACTCTATAAATGAGATATTTTTAGAGTTATAAAGGGTTGGGAGATGTTATGAGGGCGCTACTCTTGTAATATTTGTCTATCAGTGATATATAGTTGCAGCAGCTTATTTTAGACCTGAGATCCTTCTATGTGTTCTTATGTATGTTTCTTATATCTCTTTTTACTTTCTCTCCCGTTTTCTAGTTGTATGATCACCTGGAATTCATGATTACATGCTCCAACTTCCATTTATACACCTAGTTTGCTATTTTGTCATGTTTTATTAGTTTTCTTATGTATAATCACTTGGAATTCATGGTGACATGCTCCAAGTTCCTGTATGTATATAACTTGATGTTATATCCTTCATGTGTGGTTCTATAAGAACAAAATTTCCTCAACTTCCATGAAATATATTGTCTTGTGACTTAGTTTCCATATTGTGTCCATAATCTGAATGGTATTAAACCTTATACATATTTCACTTACACAAAAACACATTCAATCTAGTTTAGAGTTAGCCATCTAATTTCAAGTTTTTCATTGAATATCCTTTATCCTTTTAGGAGAGCCCTCTCAGAATGGAAAGGCTAGTTTCTAGTTATAAGTGGTTTGAATAGTTACTCCAAGTTTACCATTGAAGTAGCTTAACAGGACTTAATTTGGTCATAACACACACAAAGAAATATATTTTAGTTGCAGACAAGCAATGTGATCTATGCTTGTAACAGAAAAGAGGGAATCAAATCCACACGGGATGGACACTTGAAAACCCTATCACAGAAACCAATCGAAAAAAACCATAGAAACCAAATCAAATGGTTGGATACAGACGAAAAAACTAACCCAAAAACAGGTCTGGAACCCAACGAATCATGTAACGAATCAAATGAATCGAAACACCTAGAAACTATAGGATGACAAGGATGCATAGTTTGGAGGAGAGAAGACCAAAAATGAATTGATGAGACAATCAAGTCACATAACAGAAGGGAACAAGAGAAATTGAGCAGAGAAAACAATCTGGAAGGGTAAGACACACTGGAACTCAAAGAAGGGAAACCCTAAAAAGATTCACACAGAAATTGGCGCACTTGTGAAGCTGCACCTCACCCTAGAAGGGAAAAGGTGCGACTGTGTTAAATAATTTAGCGTTGATAAACTCATCTGTTAGAGTAATAAAAACTTCGATTAAGGAAAATGATCAAAAATAAAATTTTTTGTCTAAATCAAGTCGGGATTATCACTTCAAGAGAAATATTAATGATTGTAAACAGTCACAAAAGCCCGAAAACAAGGACAGGTGAATATTTGACAAAATAGGGACGAACAACCAAAAAAATCAAAGAGTAGAAAGAGAGTAAAGGAAATGACTCCCCATTACGACCTCCAAATTTTTGTATAGGTACATCCTCTATGCGAACAGAGATGATCCCTTTAGCCCTAGAGTGTGTCTAGCAACAAGGGAAACAAGCTAACACCTAATTTCCTAGATCATAAATGAAACATAAATCGAAAGAGATGGCCTACCTCGATTTGATGCTACGATGTTGCTCTTCATCGAAACTTCTTGGTCTTTCGCTTTTCCAGAGCTTGATCTCTGTTGCTACCGACATTCAATTACCTGCACAAGCAACCAAGAAACAACAAGAAGCATACAAATACAAGATGAATATACAGATATAACATATCTAACTGATTAAGGAATGTCATAATTCTTAATCATAAACATGAACAAGAATGGAAAATAAATATCATTTGTGTCATATTATAAATAGAAGAGGGGTTACAACCTACGACTTGATGTTGAAACTCTCCTTTAGTGGGTCTAAATTTGGGCACGTCTCTCAAGAAATCATTTTCAACTCAGCATGGGAAGTCTAAGGGCTCAACTCTCTCCTTGAAATCTTATGGAAATCTTCAAAGCTCTCTCTGTTATGCTCTATTCTGCTCTAACTAGCATACGAATTGGAGGATGATGAATTTATAGAGATGGTTGAAGGGACATGGATCCACTTATGATGGGAAAATGGCTTATCTCTTTGGGAGGTTCCTATTTTGTAGGAACAAGAGGCCCAAGGGAGGAAGCTCGCCCATATCCTAACCAAAAAACATCCAACTCTCCGTTATTGAAGCTTCTAGGCCATGACGCTTCGTTTCCATTTAAAAAAATCTTCCATGGTGCAGGTATGAGGTCCATACTAGCGTTGATCGGTGCTGGTCATGAGCTAAGCATGGGTCATCGGCGCGGGTGAGACACAGAAGGATTGTGTTGCTCCAAAAAAGTGGGCCTTTAGGGAGCTACTCCAGGAATGATAGAAAGAGACAATTTTCTTCAGACTGTAAGGGATACAAAGGAATATTTTCATGATGGAAAAAGTACATAGGGATCATTGTTAGGGTCCTCTAGGATTCGGGAACAGGAAGTACAGGGATAGTGAAAAAATGTGTGTAACACTATGTCATCTTCTGGAGGTGGAGGTGGAGGTGGAGTGGATTAATTGTTAGAGTGAGGTGAATTTTGGAGTGGACTGGATGGCATCTGAACTAAGACCAACGACCCAAGAATATCCCAATCTTGCAATCCCCCTTCTTTTGAGTGTGCAGATTCACCAAAGCTACTTGTTTCAAACTCCTCGTCATTGTTGGAATCTACATTTGAGAGAAGTATAAACAAGACCCTCTTCTAGATCCACTCTATATTTTTTTCCACTATGCGTGGTTGAGCCTCTTCGGGACATTCACTCAATGTGGTTACACAGGGTACCCTTTTCACATAAAATAATTTTAATCCACAATTTCAATGAGCACATAAAATTACCTCTAAGGCCCTCGAAAAATCTTCTTTCAGCTTCAGAATACGATACAAAATTATTAACAGAAAATATAGTCACAAACCCACTTAGAACACTATTAATCCAATAATCTACTGTGCAGGTAATTTTATTGCTAGATGTCTCAAACTGTTGAACTAGCTCAGGAGTCCACCTAGTGATTGCATTGTCCTTTGCACAGGTCTGAAATTCAGTCATCCAGGATAACCACTTGTGTATCTCAGTCACAAAGTAAACAAAGAAAATTTTGTGGACCTATTTGTAGATATATCTTTCCTCGCAATCCTCAACCTATAATTTAGGGTTTCATGTTTCATGGATTGCAAATTTTCTCACCTTATTGTTGAGCCAATCTTGCATTTCATTCTCTTTCAGATGCCACAACATCAAATCTCCCTCACAATGATCCTTGTTCCGGCAACAAAACCATTTATTGGATTAAGGGGTCCTAGCCCAAGTTCACAGTATTATGTGCAACCAAAAAAATCTTCAACTACTAGTACTTTCAACAATGATCTTCTTATGCAGACCAAAGTCTCACCCGAAGCAGTATGGGTGGGTGCTGGAATAAAGATTCTGCACCCTCAGGGAGCTTTTGATGTGGCATATCCTAATCCTTCATCACAAATGTAACACTTCGCAAAAACCATATCTACTTACAAATAAACCCTTAAACAATAAAGTAGGTTCACGCGACTAGATAATAATAAACATACTTAACCCTTGCGCATTCACATATCATTACAAAATTAACCCTTACTTCAATATAGACTTGCGTAGAACATATCACTATACTTAACTGAGAACTAACAGTTAAATAAGAATAATACTTGCACACAAATGCAATCCAATTTGACTTATCATTTACTGAAATAAATTTGCATTCAATAGCACAGATCTAGATCTAGAATTGCAGTAAGAAACAGATAGTGCACACAAAAAATCTAAGACAATTAACCACAAAAATCATATAAAAGTCCGAGTTCGCCAAATATTCCTTCTTTATTAAGAGATCTTAAATTCAGTACAATATTTCTTCCTGTGCACACAATAGCAAGGCCCTTGTACACAACTCAAGACTAATGTCTCTGCACGCACATCCAATAGGAGCCTTTCTACCCAAACAAAACCCAGATCAATAATTCATGCAAACTAGATTCAAGATTAAAAAGATATCTACCCTTCTCGACTCTTACATATTTATATCCTTCCAAACGTGCACATACAATGGTCTCAAACCATGGTTTGAGACTCATGGTTTTCCCTATTTCCTATTATAATGATTAAGGGACTTTTACCCACCCCAAATCCCCTTGACATCTACACGCAACATGTACAAACAAAAAATTAACCAAAAATACTCAAAATTTCCTTACCCTAGGGGACCCTACTCTAACAACCACTGAAATAGTTTAAATTCCCTAGTACAAATGAAAACAACATACATTGCAAACATTCAAATAATAGTATTATAATATTTAAAACATATGCATGAAAGCGTGTTGGCTCAACGAGCTTCTAAATAAAGTAAAATTTCCAAGATACATCAAGATAGTGAACACCATTAGCCCCGATAATGGAGCATTAGAGGAGTCACGTGCTCCTCAAACAAAACTATCTTCCTGTCCAATTCCTAGTAGGAGGAACCAAGGTGAAAATTCATTTTTCATGAACAATGCGGGTGTATATATAAAAGAATTGGGTGATCATTCACCTCCCTTATGACTCTTGGACTACCCTCATTACCTTTTTACTTCTCTATGACCTTTTGACTCCCACATGACTTTTCACATTACATGGATGACCCTTAGACTTCCACATTACATCAAATTTCTCAATATAGGATTTACATTATCCACAAATGATGTGGCACATGATGACTCATGACATGACATGACACTGATCCCATGGACTACATGATGACATGGTAATGTCAAGTCACTCTTTGTTATTGTTATCTTTTAGTCTTCTTGAGAGATAATACATGTTCTACTTCTTCATCCTCCTCATGTCTTGAAGATAATGAGTCTTCAATGTGATCTTGATCCTTTATCTTATTTTTTAATCTAGTGTTCCTTCGTCTTCTCACTTGATGATAACCATGTATTCTTCATCTCCATAGGTGCCTTCTAGCATGGTCTCCTTCTTATTTTCCTCCATTATCATCTTGTCATGATAAAATAAAGGACCTATAACTAAAATCCATTCATGACAAGATGACATAAGTATGAAAAAACCATAATCTAACATTCTTCATGGAATCACTCATTAGCGATGGTATTGGTCATTAGTTGAGTGACTGACTTAGGGATTGCACAGTTCCAGAGGCCAAGGTTTGGGACTGAGGCTTGAGACTACACAATGTGCAGTTTAGGATGGCCAGGGTCAAAGGATTGCACAGTTAGGGGGTTCAAGAGCTCAAGGCTAGGGCTTGAGGCTTGAGGTTGTCGAATGTACAGTTATGGAGGGACATAATCTAAGAAGTTGCGCAGTTGCATAGTTCAAGGGCTCTAGGTTGAGGCTTGATGTTTGAGACTCCATAATATGTATTTGAGGTTGATTAGGAGGTAATTATTATCTCGTTATGAATCTCAAGGGTCAAGGTTTAGAACTATGACTAGGCAGTTCACAATTCCAAGAGGAAAGGTCAAGGCTTGAGGGTTGATACTGTGAAATGTGCAATTCAGGAGGGCTAAGTGGGGTCAAGTTGACCAGGAGTGGATTTTCTGGATGAGGGTAAGTGTGGAATCACTGAGACTAAATTTAAAAAGGAAAAAACTTGGGCGTGAGGAAAAACTTATAAAAATTGAAGAAACAACATTTATCACTCAGAATACATGAAAAAAATACTTCCCTCAAAGTGACGACATTGCGACGGATTTGCCCAAGTACGACACTAAAGGCATAGTTTGTGATGACGATGATGACACTTGTGTGATAGTGCAGAAAAAATTGGGAATGAGTGTAAAACATGTCTACATGACTATTGGGTCTCATCAACACCAAATTTAACCTTTGAAACAAGCCAAAACTCAACTTTCCATGATAAGCGACAGTTCCCACGCCAAAATATTACATTTGATATATGAAGAGAAAAGTGTGAAAGACACTTATGATATGCAAACAACAGTGAAAGAAACACATTCCATAGGAAAGATAACATGAAAAATAAACTATTTAAGGTAAAATAAAGTGAAAGTGACAGTAAAAAACATGAAATTAACACTCGCAAAAGCTAAGGTGCACGAAAGAAGAAGTTTTAAAAACTCAATGAAATAGAAGTATAATGAGAGCCAAAAGTGAGAGGTTGTTAATGAAAGAACGCATTGACTGTCAACATTAATTGAATATTGAAAAGGCGTTGTATCGGTGAACTATGATAGGCATATTCAAGCTTTTGTGAAGCAATGCACTCATGAATTCATTACAAATTGAGCATGTGTGAGGAGGTGACTTTGAAACTTTCAATCCAAGGAGGGAACTCAAAGAAATAATAGAGTATAAAATGATCAAGAATTGACTATGGAACGATGAATCAAAAAATTCAAGTGTAGGCAAAATTTCAGAAGGTGTTTGTCGCAATGACAACACATTCCTACTATAATTATTAATTGTGCACTCTCGAAGTTGCTATAAAGTTTTGTTGAATGTGATAATTTCTCGATGCTAATCAGACAATTCAACCATCTCCTCTGCTCCTGGAAAATTATGACCCTTGTACCTCATTCATAAGCTAAATTGACTCAAAATTAGGATATGTAGCTTCAAGAAACATGCATTTTGAGAACCCCCTTTTCTTGACTAGCTTAATTTTGTCATAAATGTTAAGCTCCCCAGGGCATGTATCCAATTCATGAGTTCCAAGTAGATTTCAACACGATTTTAGTGAAAACATCCAAAGTTTCAACTTGAATTTTCTTATAAATTGTAGAGCTCTACTTCTCACGTGCATAATTATCCCCAATGTCATAAGCCTTGAAAGAAATTCCCTATTCCCAATTCTCTTTTTTATCTTACATGTTGAACATATTCACATTGTCTTTTAACTCACAAATGAGCCTCTACATGCACTCGTAAGTGTTTATTAGTAAATTAAGCGTCAACAACATTTTACACTTCTCCAATAGCCACTTCCTCGACCAAGAGTGTTTTTGATGCTTTGGAAAAGGGAAAGGGGAAGGAACCAAATACCATAGATGAACTTGCTAAGTTTTCAGACTCACTGTTGACCAGAAACAATATGAGGAAGGTTATCTAAGAAAATTTTGAAATAAGTGGCATGCTAAATGATGACAAAAATATGTAGGCATCGGGTTTAGTCCATGTTTTTCTCCCATAGGTATTTAATTTCCAAAATATGGTGACCTAGTGCGCTAAAAGGTACATACCAAAAAATAAAGTAATCATCTCATCGCCTGATGGCTCATAAATAATTAGAACGAATCTAGAATCTATTGTGGCCATGTTGTCATTCTCAGGCTGGAATGAATCACATAAAATAAAAATGATTAAATGGAAGGAAAATGGGCCAACCTGGGATTAGATATTCAGTAGCAAGTTGTAAATTTTTGTCTCAAAAATGGAGTGGTACCTCCTTCACATAAGATCCCTTACTAGATTTCAATATTTGATTTTTTGTTGGCAGTGTCCTTCTCCATGATAGCTCAAGTCTTGGGCTTAGATATTGATATTTTTGTAACCTCCTCTTCCCTGGGTATTTTGGTTTCCTTGTATTATCCATATAATGAAGCTTGTACTCATTTGATTTCCCTAAATTCATGTCCGAGGAAATCCATTCCTAAATTTTAGAGTTTGAAGAAATGAAATCCTTATACTACCAAACCTTTATGGTCCATTTTTTTATTCATTAGAAATACCTATAAATGGCATCTTAAGCCTAGGATAGTCGATGAACATAATAATATCTTTTGATCCTATGATTAGTTTCCTATGGTCTTCAAAGTAGAAAGTAATCAAGTCCTAGTTGATTACATTCCTCCTTCGTGTTAGTCATGTATACGCATTTTCATGGTCGAATTTTGATGAGAGTGGCCACTTCCCTTAGAGAAAACATAGATATCACCCTAGACACTCCTGTGGGAAATTGGTATATGTTCAAATACTACAATGTCCTTAGGATATGTGTTTTTAAATAGAAAGTGTATCAGTTTCCTACATTCGTAAATATCTGCATTTTTGCATTATATTACATTCAACAGATATTTTCCATTGATCAAGTAAACTTTGCTAAAAATAAAGAAAAATTTACCTTTCATCTCTCACATAATGTGGGACCTTACACAATGAACTCAAGGAATTCCTTTGACAACACGAAGAAGATCTTGGAAAGTTTTAATTTCCCCAAAGTCGAGGCCTCGAGATATTATCGATATGAAATCGCATATAATTTAAGGAAGGATAAGAATTAGGAAAGTCATAAAAATTACCTTAATCCCATGATCGACGAATGTGAAAACAAGGAGATTTAGGAGGAGGTCAACAAAATCCTTTACCCCAATGTGTTAGAGATTTCATGTCTCTCTGAGCAGAAATAAAGCACTACTGAACCCATGGATATTGATAGGGGAAGATAAAAAGGTTTAAAGAGGATAAAGATTGATGGTGATCCTAAAGGGGAATATGATTACAATGAAGATACAAATTCCCAAGATCTAGTTTTATAAAAAAAATTAGTTAGCTTCCTCCTCAAAGATAACATTCACGATGGAAACTTGGCCTTCTTCCATGTCAAAACATGCATCCACAGAATCTGGGGAAGTGGCCCAGCCTGGGAAGGTGTCAATCATAGACCAATTTGTAGAAATTTCTATGAAAGCCTCTAAGGATAGGAAAATCGATGTTATAATAGTAGATAATCAACCTTTACCACCCACAAAACCCAAAATTTATCTAAACTGTGAAAGAGTAATTCTCAAGATGGCATTATTAAAGCCTATGGTGGAAAATACAATGTCTATGGAAGAATATGAAGTCTACCAAATTTCCTTGTAGATAGAAAGTATCCCATATACTGACCTCCTAGACCTACATATGTAGGCCACACACTTGATACAATGATTTATGCATAGGATAGTTGTTGGTGAGCCCCAGTATTGTAACAATAATGTTGTAACTCCCAAGGTGATTGAGTTAAATTATCAAACCGAGGTTGATACAAATTTAAGAGGTGTCAAAACAATATTTGCAACAAGAAATGTGTCCTTATTTCATTGATCAGATGAAATGAAGTGAATATCATGAAATCTAACCTAAACTAATTGCATAAATGGAAATTCTTGAAATGGAAACCTTAACCTATTGGAGGAAACAAAATACAAGGAAAAAAAACTATTCTAATTGTTTAAAGTAAATAACATGAACCAAATATAAATCATTTCATTAAAATGTGATTATACCTTGCAAAAACATTCATTAGGTGCTTCTTAAAGTAATCATAAAAATCTTCACTATGTCATTCAATTCACCAACCTGTCTACTAACCCTTAATTGTTGGAATGTGTTGTAGTGAAAAAAGGAGAAGTACTAAGTGGTATTTGGTCTTCCTCAACCATGGATTGAAAGTATTGAGGTCATTATTCAATACTAAGATACAAAAATCAAGGTTTTTAGGAAAATATGGGCGAGTTTAAGAAGTGCTAGAGGATACTCAAGACTGCTACAAGACTGTTACAAGATTGTTAGAGGATTTCTACTTCTTGAGATAACTATTCGAATTCCAGAGAAAATAAAATGAAAATGAGATGGGAACTTTTTTTTTTATTAGGTAGGATTTTCCAGGACTCCATTCCAAGTGGAATCACTCAAAAATGACCCTTTTAAATTGTGATAAAAAATAGCAAAACATTACTAATCTAAAAACCACAAATTCAAGAATTAGTGAGCTGCTTAACCTATCAAATTCCTAACATGATCAAGTGAAAATTATATGGGGTAAGTTTTTTTTATTAAATTTAATTTTATTATGACTCAATACAAGGGGAATCAACTCTAAAGGATCTCATTAAAAAGTTCTAAAAATTAACAGAAAATTATGACTTGGTGCTACATGATACTTCCATAAATTCTAGATTTCTGAAATAGAAATCTAATCCAATTATATCAATGATGAATATGAATTTTCAAAGTTGTTATAAGGATTAATCGTGATTATGAATTTTTATATAACTTTCAAAAAAAATCTCTTCAATCATCTAACCACTATGACCTACAACAAAAGAAGCATGAGTAGTAAAAGCAGAAATAAGAGATGCAAGTGAAAAATAAATTCCAAGAAAATAAAGAAATTTTAAAAGAGGTATCTGAGGCTTCTGGGATGGACAAGACCAATGATAGTTAGAGTCCTATGAAGGAAACCAAGATTTAGAAGCTAAAAATGGAACCAAACTTCATTACGTGAATCAATCAAAGTACATCCCTAGTAGAAATGAAAAATTGAGTGTCTATATAACAAGTTTTATCCACAATAATACAATGAAATACATGCCCCTAGAGGAAAATTCGAACTGGTACTCATACAAATAGATGGGGAATAATCCTCCTTGAAAGGAGGAAATTTTCCCCTCCAAAATCCCTCAAAAAGTGGATAGGGTTCCCAACACTAGGAATCTTCATTAAATGATAGGGAACACATTCCTAGATTTTCCCCATCAGTGGAGCTCCAAATTTGTAAATAATTTCATGGTATCTCATTCATTTATTATTAAATCTTTGTCCATCCTGTAGAAGGGGAGAAATACCTATACTATCCCATTCAGATTTTACTCAATATTCTCTCAATATTCTCCAAAAATAAATAATATTAGGAACATAATATGAAATTATCTCTAAACCTTCCTAAGAACATATTAAAACTAAAAAAATCATTATTAAGTGCAGAAGGAGAGATTTATTATAGCCTTTATGTGCCTAAGAAAGGTTATATGGGACTTAATTTGTGTCTAATTTGGGGGTCCATCATACCTGCGTCTGAAACTATTTCTCATCCTTTGAGCAACCAACCCATCTTCTTGCCCTGTTGTTTTTCATTTATGGCTCAGGTGGATTTTCTAATGTACCACACTTATGTGGATGTAGCTTCCTCTACTGAATGGAACCCTGCAAGCTCTTTAATTTCTTCCTTTTTCTTTGGCTCAAATTTTATTTCTGCTATTTTTTCTATCCTTTCTTCTACTCTTTTCTTTGATTTCTCCCCTCTCAATATCAACTTTTTCTTTTTCTAATTCCTTCTTTCATGGATTCAATAAAAGTTTATCATTATGAAATAATGAATTTTCCCTTTGTTGCCATAATTTTTGGAGTTTGTTGTGCACTTAGTTATTTTTTTTAAGACAAGGGTAGAATGAACAGTTTGTTCAAATTGTTTGTAAGAGAGCACATCTCATGCTCAACTAAAAAAAATCATTTCCCCTTCTCATCATGCTTAAAAAAACACCCATACTTCAGTTCTTTTATTCCCAAATTTAATTAGAAATTTGTTACAGGATGTAGTGTTGAAGAATTAAAGAGTTTTGTAGTCTTGTTTTCCACATGTAGAAAAGGAAATATGTAATTACCCTTTCTCTCATTATTATTTCCTCCTTCTTAGTGTTTGAGGTAAATTTTGTCCAATATCAAGCTTTCTGTAGCAACCTGTGACTTTCCCATAACACTTTCTCTTCATCTTGTAGCAACTTTGTTCTTTCCTGTAACAACTCTGTTTTTTCTTGTAGCATCTTTTTTTACACCCTTTCCATTTCCTATGAATATTTCCTTACTTCCCAAGGCTCTAGTGGTTTTTTTTGGCTAAATTTTCCTTCCTGTAGCACTATGTTAGCTTCTTGTAGAAGATTGTCTCAATTCTGTATCAATCTCTTTGATCCTATAACAACCTATTTTAATCTTGTAGCACACAACTTGAATCATGTGGCAACTCATCTTTGCATGCCAAGAGGTGGTCGGTCCACCTTTCTATTCTTTATTATTTTTTATAATTTTCTCTTTTTTCATTGCATGCAAACTAAACTCAGAGTGCTTTGAGTTAATTAATTTGGCGCTCAACTACCCCTTCGCACCCCTTTTCCTCCATCATGACTAAATGATTACAACCCACTTTCTCAAGTCCTCTTCACTTTTAGGAAAATTTTCGGTGGTAGTTGGAGAGCCTTTTAGTGATGGTAATGGGTAAAAATATAGGTGGAGGGTCATATTTTGTGGATCTTTAGTGGGACAGTAGACAAAAAATGAAGGATGATCGAGTATATGGGTAGCAAGGGATTCTATAGACTCCTTCTATTACCCTTGTATAAAAAAATTCAAATATTCCTCCCTTTCTCATGTTCAACAGCTTCCTATAAATCTTTATGTCAGTCTTGTAACAGAGTTTGTTTAGCTAATATATCTAAAATAGTAGATTGGACTAACCCGAATAATTTTTATCATGTTGACATCATCCTTATGCATGTCCCGATAAAAAATATTTTCCAATGGATGCACTAATATCGAGAAAAATGGAAAATTACTGTAGGATATGGAGGCCAATTTCTCGAAACGTATGCACTGGAATTTGATAAAATTTCTTGAGAATGTTACCATCATCCTTATGCATCTCTCCATGAAAAAAATCTAAAAAAATATGCATATTTTTTGACATATGATAAAAAACAATTATTCTCTTTTCATTTTGAAAATCGTATAACAAAACATAACTTTCGTGTCACCACTTAGGACAACAAGAAAATTAAATGGGAAAGGCTTTGGAATGATTGGTGAAGGTTGTGGATGGTTATAAAATGGATGAGAGTGATGTGGGAAATCTTACTGGTTCCTTTAAATATGCATGCATTGGACTTGGAGGAAAATATCCAAGCTAACCCATTTATTCTGTTTTAATTATTTTCTCACACATTCATCATGGTAAGAAGGACATTCCCTATGTCTATTTTTATTTTTATATCTTTTTTTTTCCTCCTTTCTCCCTAGGACTACTAGTTTCCTCAATGAGGTTTTCAAGCAGCAGGTTTGTCTAGGGGCCTCATAAGAGGTTTTCACCTGGGATATTATTTCATTTTCTATTATTTTTTTATCTTTTCTCCAACCCATTTACTGCCTCATGAATTTTTTCAATCAATGAGCCAATATTAGGCACCTCAAAGGAGGCTTTCACCTGATATTTTATTTTTTCCTTTCTTCTCTTTTTTTCTTATTTATTTATTTTTTCATATCCTACTCTACTCAAAAAAAATAAAATATCTTTCAAGTATAAGAATAATTCCAATGGAGCCATGTTCATACCAACATGACACATAAAATTGTGTGTAGGCTAGAAATATGTGGTTTGACATGTACTTGAATGTGAAATACCAACTACTTTGACTGAGATGAGATCGAGAATTGTTGAAGAAGAGTGTGTTGCTGCAAATTAGTGATTTTTTATAACCAGATTTCAATATAGTTGTGATGCCCTTGGTTCACTTGCACATTTAGATCAGTTTTTGTGTCCTCTTCTACTATAACATTCAAAACTTCTTTTTGTTGATTTGTATTTTGAACACATAAATATTCTAATCATAAGCATAGAATAAATTCTTCATTCCTAAGCCCCAATGGTTTCTCTTCATTATACATGGTCCATGATTCCTTGGTCTCATCTCAATATTCTTCTTCTATATATGGTTCTTCAATGCCATCAATAGAATCTCTTTTTTTAAGACAATTCCCGATCTAAGGTGAATACCATTGAGATCAAGAGGAGTGGTTTGGAAGTATTATACCTAAACATTGTAAATGGGTTAAGTTACTAGATTTTTTGGGTTTGGAAATTCTTGTACAGGTTGTTGAGTGGGATGGACATTTTATAAGGATTTTTTTGAGGTTATGGTTGCAATGGAGGTGGATGGTAGGGATAGCATGGAGTTTGGCATGGAGGATATTGAGGATATTTTTGATTTATCCCATAAGATACTTACCAACCTTGTTTCCAATATTAGTTTTGGGGTTGAGATGGCCAAGGTTTCCAAGGAAAGGGTGTGTTCCAATTAATTTTAGATGGATGTGCATAACCTTCAAATTTTGAAGTAAGTTCTTGCATCATACCAAGTTGACTAAGCAACCATGGTCCTCTTGGAGATACATAACATATTTTTTTTGGTGATTGACTTGCCCCATTGTATTCCTGGTAAAACTCCTTCAACCTTTATAATGATGGGAAATATTTAGTAGCATGTGATTCTTCTTGGATATTAAAAATATCAGCATCTTCTTCTTGATCATTTTTCATTCTTAACATATTTCTAAGAATTTTTTTTTGGAAGTTATCAAGCAAATTTCTAGGTTCAGCTTGACTTACCGATCTTGATGTTGATTTACTTACTCTTTCCATTACTCTTGATGTGCTCTTGAATATTTCACAAATTTATTCAAATAATAATTGGTATACATCACCTTTACTCATGATATCAAGGATATCAATCCACTCATCCATAATTGTTCCAAGTGAGGGGTTTTTTAGTGTGTTAAATCCTAAATGATGTAATTTTTCCCTCTTAACATTATAAATGAACCTCTCTATTATATCCTGAAGGCTCGCATCTTCTTTTTGTGAAATTCTAAATATTTCTTATTTAAGATCATGATCTTTATATTTTTCTAGAAAAAAAAATTTCATATCATTCCATTATCTTACTGAATTAGTCCCTAAACTCATGAACTATTTAATATCTCTACCCCTCAAGGTTCTTAGGAAAAAATCTCAATTTTTGAGTGTTTGATAAGTAACCATAATATCTACAAAGGATTTAAAATTTAAATTGAAAGGTTTCTGGATGCTTTGACCACATACCATGGAAGTTGGGAAGGAAAGATGGAGGGATGCTCTTCATATGAACACTAGCATCACTATATTAAATGGGAAATAGTACAAGAGGACCTTCACCAATGTAATCATCTTCATCCGTTTATTATACATTTTCTACCACCTATTCAACTTCTACCTGCAAAAGTGGATGGTGATGTGGCTCTTACTGCACTATCTGATCAAGTGTGGGGTTGTGGTATTGAAGAATTTTTTTTTTTTAATATTTTTTTTTCGAATGAAAATGCTAATGCAATGCAATTTTATGTTTTTGAAATGAAAGATGCCTAATGAAATATTTTTTTTTTTTGTAGAAAGAAAAATAAAAGAATCAAATGGGGAAGAAAACAATGCATTCTTTGACACCTCCCTGGCAATGATGCCAAATAGTGATGTGCCCCAGTATTGCACCAAGAATGCTGCAAGTCCCAATATTTTGAAATTAAATTATCAACTAGGGTTTGTAAAAACCTAAGAAGTGTCAACAATATATGTTCAACACAAAATTTGTCCTTATTTCACTGATCTGATGCAATGAATTTAATATCATGAAATCTAACCCAACCTAATTACAAAAATAAAAACGTTTGAAATGGAAACCTTAACTTATTGCAAGAAACAACCTGCAAGGAAATCAAACCTATTCTAATTTCATAAAGTAAATAGCATGAACCAAATATCAATAAATGAATTCAAAAGATATTAGACCTTGTAACATAGTTCATTAGATGCTTCATAAAATAATCATGAAAAACCTCACTATGTCCATTAATTCCTGAACCTGTCTACTAACCCTTGATTGTTGGAATCTGTTACAATGGGAAAAAGGGAAGTATTAAGTGGTATTTGGTCTTCTTAAACCATGGATTCAAATACTAGAGGCCATTATTAAATCTCAAGATACAAAAATCAAGTTTTTAAGTAAAATATATCTGAGTTTAGGCAGTGCCACAGGATACTGAGGACTGTTATAGGACAAGTACAATATTGCTACAAGATTGACATGATTGCTACTTCTCAAGATAAGTTACCAAATTCCCAAGTAAATCAAATGAAAATCATATGGGGCAATTTTTTTATGGAGTAGGATGTCCTAGGACTCCATTCCTAGTGGAATCACTCAAAAATACCCCTATTAACATGTGCTGAAAAATAGCAGAAAATTACCACTCTAAAAACCAGAAATTCAAGAATTAGTGAGCTAGTTAACCTATCAAATGATGAACTTGATAAAGATAAAATTATATGGGATGAATTTTTTTATGAAATTTAGTTTTTTATGACTCAATCCAAGTGGAATAAACTCTAAAGGAGCTCATTAACATGTTCTAAAAATTAGCAGAAAATTACTACTACTTTGTTGTAAGAGAATTCCAGAAATTCTAGATTTGTGAAATAGCAAAACAATCCAAGTAGCTCAATGATGAATATGAATTTTCAAATTTGTTCTAAGAATGAATTATGCTTTTGAATATGTAAATTACTTGCAAAACAACTCTATTCAATCATTTAACCAATATGACCTACAATAAAAGAAGCATGAGAATCCAAAGAAAAAATAAGAGATGCAAGTGACAAAGAAATTCAAAGAAAATAAAGAAAATTTACAATAGGGATATGAGTTCCTATGAAAGAAACCAAACTTTAGAACCTAAAAATTTCACCAAACTTTGTTATTTGAATCAATCGAAGAACATCCCTGCTAGAAATGAAAGTGGAGCTACTAAATAACAATTTTTCTTCATAAGAAGACTAATAAATACATGCCCCTAGAGGAAATTTTGAATTGATACTTATAAAAATATATGAGGAATCATCCTTCTTGAAAGGAGGTAACTTTCCCCTCCCAAATCCATCAAAAACTAGATTTGTTTCCCAACACTAGAAATCTTCATTAAATGACAGGGAATAGGTTCCTTGATTTTCTCAATTAGTGGAGCTCCAAAATTTGTAAACAATTTAATGATATCTTGTTCATTTATTATTCGATCTTGGTTCATACTGTAATAGGGAGAAATTATCTATATTATCTCATGCAAAATTTACTCAATCTTCTCTCAATATTTTGCAAAAATAAATAATATTAGGAACATAATATGCAATTATCTCTAAACCTTCCTAAGAACATATTAAAGATAAAAAAACATTATTAATTGTAGAAGGAGAGATTTAATATAGCTTGCCTAATAAAGGCTATATGGACCTTGATTTGTGTCTAATTTGGAGGCCCATCATATTCCACGACAAGGAAACTACAAGATTTGTATACTAAATCTAGTGGTCAACTTAAGTAATGGAAGACCATTGGAAGGGATAGTAGAACAAAGGTCAAGTACATAGAAGACAAGATCATTAATTTATCCACACATCCCCAAGACTTAAAAAAATACCAGGAGTTGTTGGAGGATAAGAACAGGGAGATGGCTTCCCTAAGAGGCCAACTCAAAATTCCAGATACACATCCTATGTAGAAAATCTAATTAGTTGTAATGAAAAAGGATACCGACGAATTGAATTTGAAGCTACATGATGCCCTCACAAAGAACATATGATTTGAGGATCGTCTCACACTATTAGAAGCATAGTTATAAGGGATGAAAGAGAAATAAAATGAGAGCATGGAACAACAATTTTCTCTAGATATCTTGGTAGGCCAATTCAAAAAATTGATAGTATCTAAGGATGCAAGGCAACTACAATCTTTTCTCTTTTCTTGAGATGTAGAGTTAAAATATAAAGATGAAGAAATAGAATGGACTAATTTGAAATTATGTGAGGCCCAAGAGCGTGGCGATAAGAATAAAGATAAATGGAATAGTTTGAGCAAGAAACATCCTACCAAGTCATCTTTGAAAGCATCTAGGAGTAATTTCTAGGATTAATTTAGTAGAAAAGAAGTGGGTGTGCCTGAAGCTAATATAGGAGAAAATAGAAATGATCAAGTTAGACCACGGTGAAATGACATCTATAAAGGGAATTCTCAGGGAAAATCCAAAAAAAATAAGATAGAATAATCAATTATTTAAACCAGATGACCAAGGCAGAAGTCAAAAAATAAAATTTGAAAAAGACTTCCTTGGTAAGAAAAACTAGCCATATGAAGAAGAAATAGGGATTGATAGAGTTGGTAGAGAAAAAAGAGGAGGAAATTGTGAAGTATGTTAAGGAGTTCAAGGATAAGTTTGAGGTGCTTTATGATATGAAATTTCCTTGCCTTTTTTATGTAAATGGTGAAATGTACCAGAAGGATGTCTTAATGAATAACTTAAATTACATCAAAGAAGACTGGAAGTAATTTGGAGAGGAGGATCATCCACTACAAGGGAAAGACATCATCAATCTATATGAAAATATTTTTTAACTAATGTTCACACTGAGGCACCTCCCCATGTAATTGGGAAATGTGGAGTATGAGCCAATAATGACTCTAGGTAAGCTTGTTTTTTAGGCTCAAGAATGTGAAGTGCCTTGGGGAATTTCATGGAAGAACTTGTTGGGATTCCACAACTTGTCCCTTCAAAAGGGATTCTCTTAATTATCACGAAGTATTGTAATGGAAGTAGGCTCCAGTTGGATACCACCACTACAAGGAACACAACAGTGGTAGCTCCAGCAACCAACACCATCAACACCACTATCAGCATGACAATCAACATGTTTACTTTAGCGCCCAGTCCATTCAGCACCCAAGAGAGAGAAAGAAGGCATCACCCAGCCAAGAGAGAGGTAAGTGCTACCAAATACAAATCTAATGGTACACATTCCACTAGTAGCAGATCCTTCAAAAAACTTCTATAATAAGTTAGTTAGAATAAAAATAGTAATTTTGTAGAAAATTTTGAGTCATTTTCCAAATGCCACTAGTTCTTTAGATGAAGGTCAATATCTTAAGTGCCTATAGGTAGGCCTAACTTTGAAATGTAAAATGGGGGAGAAATATTGGCTGTAGGGGAAATTCTACCAAAATTTTTGGAGAATTCTTTGGATGTCCTAAAGAAATATTGGGGAAGAATTCTGAAGTAACTCTTGGATGTTCTATTTTAATTATCATTTATGTTTCATATCACCTTATGTTTTGATGTTTACTACTAATGTAATACAAGTTTATTAAATTTTCATGGAATTTTAAGTTGTGAACCTCATTTTCTATGTAAATTGTGTATAATTGTATGAAGATTATTAGCTAAAATGAATCTTGACATCATTTTGACGGTGTTGGATACTGCCAACATACAAGGATTTCCTCCATGTGAAGTCCCAATTGACCCTCATGCCATTTGGAGTATGATTCCCATCCAGAGTATTGACCCGACCACCATAGCTTAAGGTTTTCATTTGTTTCAATGGATAACATAATAAATTATACACATTTCCTTTGAATAAGCAAGTAAGTTGACATTATGGAACACCAATTGTAATGTGTAAAAGGATACCTTCAAGAGCGAGAGACAAGAGTGAGTCTCTAGAAGGGAATTAATAATACTATCCTAAGAGATGCACACGAGAGAAAGGAAATATTTTTTGATAACCTACAAATTAATTCGCAAGATAACAAAGATTCATGAAAGAAAATACAACATACATTCAAAGATTTAAGTACCAAATCCACTGAAGTAATTTTATTTCCTTAGTACATATGAATATAACATATACCGAAGACATCCAAAAAATAGTCTAAAAAAATCCGTGATACATTCATGAAAATATGTTGTCTCAAGGAGCTTCAATATAAGTGAAAGTCCCAACTACACAATTATAGTGATGAGACACTAGTTCCAGTAGTGGAACATTAAGTTGCTTCTTGATTCTCCAAAGAATAGTCTTCTCTCCTATGCCAAGTTGAAGAAGCCAAATCTATCTCTTCAAAGCCTAAGCCTCCAAAATCGTTTTTATTGAGTTAGGAGGTTCCTTTTATAACAATTGGGATGACCTTTCATATCCCCATGACTCTTGAGATACCCTCATGAATATTTAACTTATATTATCAACTCTTGAACTTTTAAAGGATGGTATGACTTCTGTATGTGCATTTTGGACTTATTCATGTGACTTTTATCCATATATGGCTATGTGACTCTTCATATTCCACATATGAATTTTGGACGTTCACACATTACATTTTCTCCCTTTCCTTTTAATAATTACTTCATTACATTACACATGATGTGGCATGACATATGGAAACACTTGAAATTTTGATGTCACTCGTACAAATCAAAACTTGACAGTGGTGACATGGAATTCATGATAATATCAAAATGCCATGTTGTTCTCCTTGTTGGTGTTTCTCTTACCTATTTATGATAGATTTGATTTTTACTTTATGTTCATGAAATATATAATTTTTTTCCCATATTTACCCTCCAACGGGTCATGGATTGGTATTTTAACGCTATAAGTAATCATGTGATGTACTCTCTTTGTATTGGTTCAAAATATGCTTCATGCCTTCAAGATGGTTCTTCTTTATGCTTCTTCTCTACAAGTGATTCTCTTCTTCTTCTCCTTGACATATTCCTTAAGCATCACATTGTCATGATCATAAGGACCACTTGACAAAGAAGATAACCCATGAAAAGAAAAAAACTTGAAATCATATATCCTACCTCTACTTTTCTCATGGAAGAAGTTACTTGTAAAGGATTGTGAAAAGACTTGAGAAATAAATTCTTGTTGAGGAGGGTGTAGTTCAGCTTAGAATTGGTTGAGGAAGGCACCATTATATACTTTTACTATACCATGTGTTATAAAGAAGGGGGTCTTCAAGTTGTAGTGTAGTGGGAAAGCACAAGGAACAAGTTTGATGAGATTTTTTATTAATACCATGCCTTGTGCTAGGCTCAAAGGAGTAGGAGACAATGAAGAAAATTTGAGATGAACAGTGAGCAAGGGATGACCCCAATATTTACTAAAAGTGTTTCATGCGCTCAGGGAGAGAGAAACATATTTCTTAGGCATAGGGTTCAGTCATCAGAGACAAGGAGGTAACATTATTTCTTGACAGTGTGTCATGCGCCAGAGAGGCTCAATGTGGGTGTATGGTGCAATGAAAATGGAAAAGGATTCGTTACTGTTCCTTGATAGTTCATCATGCACTTTTAAATATATAAAGCATACTTATTTTTATGAATTTTTCTTTTGAAAGGAGAGAATGTCTTTGTTCTTCTGAAGTGAACCCAAGGGGTCCTTGTTGTTATGAAGTGTTCCTTGTTTTCCCAAATGCGCTTTTCACTAAGGGAGGCAACAAAAAGTTAGGTCACTTATCTTAGGAAGTAATAATGCACTTTGAGAGGTAGGATACCTTTAAAAATAATTAGTGGATAAGTATGGGAGGAAAATATTTGTTAATGAGACTCATGAATAGGTTATGCTCATCACCTAGTAATATGGCTAATTACTTCACAACTTGCACTGGGTAGGAGGACCAAGAGGAGCTCCCAAATTGGCAAAGTCTGGTTCCAACAGAGTAAGAGAAAGATATTCATCCTAATATTAGTCAAACATGGATCACACACATAAATTCAATCAATACAATAAAAAGGAATGCATTGGACTCTTCAACATAAATCACAACTTAAAATGATAGCAAAGAGACACTTATTTCTAAGTGTAAAAGTTGAAACACCACAATGAGACACTTAGAATAAAAGCTATGGAAAATGTGTTGAATGTGACCCATAAGTGTGCTAAGCTATAGGAATTTTCCTTACACATATTATAATGACATGTAGTACCATGTAATTTAAAAGGATGAGCTAGAACTAACTTTGATGATACGCAAAGATGCGACATATGCAGGGGTGATAACAACAAAAGAAATACCTATGATAGAAGGAAAACATGAAAAGGAAACTTGAAAATGAAAATGGAATCAAATGAAACACATGTTAAAGTGAAGATTACATGAAAGTGACACTTATCAAAGTGAAAGCAAGCAAAAGTGACAATCATGAACATGAAAGTGACACTCATGAAAACAAAGGTGAGGAAAAGGGATAGTTGGGAAAAATCACCAAAATAGAAGTATAATTGCAACCAAAGTGAGGGAGACTATAAAAAAAAAGTTCACACTAACTGTTGACATGAATTGAGCATTACAGAGGAACTGTCTTGATAGAGTATGTTATTCTTGTTGATGCTTGTGTAAGGAAAGTGCGCTTACGAATTCATCAAGGATTGAGCATATGTGAGCAGGTGACTTTCACATGTATAACTTAATAATAATAATTTAAAATATTGTAAAATATCAATCAACCATAATGTTAGTATGGAACGAATGATCATAAGTTCCTCAGTAGGCTCCAAAATTCAAGTGTGAGAAAAATTTTGGAGAGTGTTCATCACAATGACAACACTTGGAGACACACTTGAATAAATTCAAATTTTGTATTAAAATTTTATCCTTAAGTTTAGGGTCTCATCCTATCAGGAATTATTGATTCATCGTTTGGATTAACTAGGCTTCCATATTTGACTGATCTATAGATATAGTCTCCTTAATTCCTTTCTTCAGTTAAAAATATTAACAAATATTTTGAGATCACAATTTTTTTGGTCGAGGAGAAGGTTAATATGTACTTGCGAGTTTAAGATAATCAAATTTTTATTTTTTATCTTTGGTGTGTTGCACTACTAGCAGGCCTCGACAGTACCCTAGTGGAGTCACTACAAGAACACAAGAATCGCTTTACTTCCAATCATCCTGAATAGTACCTTGGCAATGCTACTTACTTTACGTCTCTACGAATGGAACTTGTCTCTTCTTTCACCCTTTATTTATTTTAATTATAGAACTATGCTTAGGCACTTATTTATTGTCAGGGATTGAAGAGGGATAAAGAATTATTGAGATCATAATAGGATTTTCATTAAGGGAAGGTAATGTATACCTTTGATATTTTTTTTCTCATTATTGATTTTACCCTTTCCCTTCTTTTCTTGATTGGATCAATAAGAAAAACACCATTTAATTTCAATAACGAGTTAAGGAATGAATATCTTAAAGTAGGTACAGGTGTCATGGTTATGCTTATGGATTTCCATATGAATGGGTCATATTTTCAATTCAGACATCATTGAATTGAAATATATATAAATCCAAATAGAGAAGAGGTAAAATATTAGCCAAGCATTATTCATCATCATAATTTCCATTCTCAAAAGTTTTCCACATTTCCTTTTGAGTAAAATTTCATGCAAAGTTTTATTAAGAAAACATGGAAGAAAAGAAATGAAAAAAATAGAGACGTAGATTCAAAATTCAAAGAAAAAGGATTATGAACTCACAATCATCATGTAAGAAAAAAATATGAAAAAAAAACACATGCAGAGTCTAGATGGAGAGCGGGAGAAAGGGTGGATGCAATGGAAGGGAAACTAAATGAAATTAAGCCTACTCCTAGCCTAACCAACTATAAGGTCTCAGGTAAGTGTAATGATATTTCTAATGAAGCCAAGGTGACTGATTCTGACCTACAAACATGAAGTAAAGAGAAATTAAAGCCAATATATAATAATGTGTAATAGAATATATAAAAGCTTGAAAATCTTTCACAGAACATAAAAGGTCTTGCCTATGAGTAGAAAAATGTTTCATAACAACTCAATTTGACCAACCTACCGCATTACCTTTTATAGAATAAAATAAATCATAAAAACCTCTACAATTCATCATGAAAGAACTTGTATCTATGTTATTTTTTGCATCAAACATCCAAATAGATTGAAACGTATTACTTTCATAAGGACATGTTGAGCAAGATGCTTCTAACTAATGATATATTGGATCATGAAATTCAAAACAATCCCCTTCAAGATCCTGAAATTCTTGAGAGGAAGAATTTTCAATTAATGACATGGAATCATGATGAGAATATTGCAAGAAAAAATAAATATAATTATATTCATAAGACTTGTCAAGATAGTGAGGGCTTGACATAACCATTAGTGAATAATGAAGTTCCTCAACTACTTGAAAATTATCTAAATGTTGAGATGATAAACCATAGATATCAATCGATGTAAAAAAAATTCATGATATATGCTGGTGGGAACATAAAAAACTGAATGTTAACTATCATGATCAAATAAAATGATTAAGGAACAAGACTCTTGATTTGTGAACCACAAATATAAATCAACTTGAAAATATTTACAATTATTTGAATAATATAATCATTTCCCTCACATCTTGAGTGTCCCAAAATATCCCCTTGTAACTGGTTATAAATTGTACAAGCATCATAATCATTGAAAGAATTTAAAAGGAATGCTCTTATACCAAATACATGACACTAGTTGAGATATAATGGGTCAAAAGAAGAACTTTATTCACCAAATAATCGAAGAATTCGCTAACATTGAAGGGGAGATCTAATGCCAAAATGAAAATTAGCATCATAATATCAAAAAGAAACATTAGGAGATGATTACTTTCAGAAGTATCTGATAGCATGAACCCTTCAGAAAAATATAATATTTGGAATGATCAACTTCACTTCTTCGTGCATCCATGAAATGTATACATTCCAAACCTACGTTTTATGCTAGAGATTTGCATGAAGATGACTCAACTGAAATAGAATCTTAAAAATGATAGGAGATTGAACCTTAAAAGTTATAAAAAATATATCTGAAATTCCAAACATATTTCAAGAAGGAAATTACATCCTCTGAAACCAAGACAAGGAAAGAATTTTGTGAGAAAATCCAAATCTGATTTAATTTGAGGATATTACAAGAGTCATGAGAACATGACATAACCATATATGGAAGTTAAAGTGCGTAGACTTCATGAAAAGTCCTGTAATTTTCAAATATTCTACAATCTCATTGTAGGGATTTAATTAGATCATGCATGATGTGTGGATAACTAACACCAATAATTGTAACGGTATCACTACTATCAAAATGGAATCCATCTACATTACTAATTTGATCATAATTTACATCTTCAATAAATATATTACCCAAGTTATAAGGTTATTATAATTTTACATCTAAGGATAGATTGAATGAATCACATGACTGACCTGAATAGGAGGATTTTCTTCATTGAAAAATAGAAATGACATGGGATGGATAGGGTACTCAATGATTTCATTAAATTATTCTTTATCGTGGATGATCCCACTACCTTATGTCAATTCAAAATCCAACTCATTATATGTTGAACTTGGGTACCATGGAGTATCTTCATCATAAGTTAATGAATTACGAAAAGTAAAACACAAGGGATAATGAGGTGAAGAGGAAATTTCCATAAGAACATCCTCTTTAACTAAAATATCTTCAATACTAGGGTTATGAGTGTTAATAGGAATACACTTCACCTTACCTTCCATGAACCATTCAAAATTATACTCAATTGGATCTGGATTCTGGGAACTGAATGAGGATTGAAAATATCATGAGTTTGATTTCTAGATTTCCCAACTTCAAAATTAATACATAGAGGAACTGTGATTGGTACTGTAAAAGGAGGAAGAAAATGAACCAAAGGAAGAGTGGGTTCCTCCACTGAGATGGGAGGTTTCTCACAATTTCTGAAATTTGGTAGAACATGAACATATGTTGGTTTAGATTCACACTAATTCCAAGATATTTGTACTAAATTTTCAAAATTTTGATTAAAAAATTACTAATCCATATATTCTTCAGGAAAATCAAAACATAAGTGAAGGAATATAGTACCAAAATCCTCAATTGATTCATTATACATCATTATAAGTTGATTAATTCTCTTATAAACAAGCTGATAAGTATAACGATCAAAAGCTTGATCAATCTCCCTGAGAAATTGATCAAAATAATGGATGGAAGAAGATGGTAAGATATGACACCATCTATTTACTTGACCTTCAAGAGTGAGGGTGAATAGTAAACAAAAAACATCTTCATCATCAATTTCATGAGATTTACAAAACCCAAGAAAATTATTTATGTATCGGTATGAATGTACCACCCTTGCCATCAAACATAAATTGAGACAAGTTATGAACAATTTCCACTGAGATGTAAATTTTACTAAGAGATAGGTTATAAAAACACATCGGGACTATGATTTGCAGATGAGAAATTTAATATAAGATATTAAAAAAAGACTCAATGAGCACAACTTGTCATTTGGCCCTCCTTCTAGCACCAAAATGTTTATATTGTTGGATAATTCCAACATATATGGGTCTCCTCGATGTCAAGTTCCAATTATAACTCACATTGTTTAGAGTAGGATCCCCATACAAAGTTTCAATGTATAACATAAGGGATTATACACATAAACTTCGAATAAGAAAGTAATTTGAAATTATTGAACAACAATTGAAATGTGTAAAAGGATACTTTCAGGAGCGGGAGACAAGAGTTAGTCTCTAGAATGAAACTAACAGTACTATCCTAAGAGATGCACATGAGATAAAGGAAATATTCTTTGATTAACCTGCAAAGTAGTTCACAAGATAACAACGATTCATGAAAGAAAGTAAAACATATGTTCAACAAGATATGTATGAAATCCAATGAAGAAATTAAATTTCCTTATTACATATGAATATGAAATATACTGCAAACATTCAAAGAATAGTCTCAAAACATCCACAATAAATGCTTGAAATTATATTGTCTCAATGAGATTCAATTTAGGTTGAAGACCCAAGTACAAAATTACAACAGTGAGGCACTAGTTCCAGTAGTGGAACATTTAGTCACTTCTCTCTTCTCCAAAGAATACTCTTCTTTCCCATGCCAAGTTAAAGAAGCCATAGATATCACTCCAAAGCCCAAACCTCCAAAGTCCTTTTTCTTGAGTTATGACGTTTCTTTTATAACAAGAGGGATGAACTTTAATATACCCATCACTCTTGAGATACCCTCATGACTCTTGAACTTCTATTATCAAGTCTTGGACTTCTGAATGATGTTTGGACTTTTGTATGTGACTCTAGGACTTCTTCATGTGACTTTTTTCCATATATGACTATATGACTTTTCATACTCCACACATGTCCCATGGACTTTCACATAGTACATTTTATCCCTTTCCTTTTAATAATTACATCATTACATTTCACATGATGTGGCATGTCACATGGAAAAAATTAACATTGTGATGATTCTTATACAAATAATAACTTGGCAATGGTGACATGGACTTCATGATGAGATGGAAATGGAAATTTGTTCTCCTTGTTGTTATGTCTTTGACCTCTTTAAGATAGATTTGATATGTACTTCATGTTCGTGAAAGATCTACTTTGTTTCCCATGTTTTCCCTCCAAAGGTTTACGGATCAATAATGGAACCTTATGGGTCATCATGCAATGTCTTCATTTCTTTTTGGTTTAGAATCCACTTCATGTCTTCAGGATGGGTCTTATTTTTTCTTCTTCTCTACAAGTGCTTCTCTGCTTCTTCTCCTTAACATATTCCTTGAGCATCACCTTGTCATTCTGAGAAGGAACACATGCCAATGAAGATCACCGATAAAAAATAAAAATTAGTCTTGAAATAATCTATTCTACCTCTAATTCTCTCACGGAAGAAGATGCTTGTAAATTCCTATGAAAAGACCTAAGAAAGAAGGGCTTGATGAGGAGGGTGCAGTTGAGTTTAGTAGTGGATAAGGAAGGTACCAATATTCATTGTTACTACACCATGTGCTATAAATAACGGGCTCTTCAAGGTCCAACGTAGTGGGAAATCACAAGGAACAAGGTTGTTGAGCTTGTTTATTAAGAATACACCATGCACTACAATCAAAGGAGTAGGAGACAATGAAGTGCAATTGAGAAGGACAATGAGGAATAGATGACCCCACTATTTACTAAAGTTGTGCCATGCACTCAGGGAGAGAGAAAGAGATTTCTTAGGTGCATGGTGTAGTCAAAAGAGACAAGGAGGAACCACTATTTCTTGACAGTGCACCATGCATCAAAGAGGATCACTAAGGGTGTATGGTGAAATAAAAATGGACAAGAATGCTCGATTTTTCTTACGAGTGTGCCATGCGCTTTTAAAGAGATAGATGATCATTTCTTTACCAAAGTGCGCTTTTGAGAGGAGATAAGGTCCTTGTTCTTTATAACTATGCTCAAAGGGTCCTTTTTGTTCCGAAGTGTGCTTAAAGGGTCCTTGTTGTTTCGAAATCTGCCTTGATTTCACGAAATGTGCTTTTCACTAAGGGAGGTACTGAAAAGATGTGTCGCTTATCCTAGGAAGTACCAATGCACTATGATAGGGAGGATGCATTAGAAAATACTTAGTGTATAAGCATAGGAGGAAAGCATGCGTTAATGATGCTCACATGAATAGGCTATGCTCATCACCTAGTGAGAGGGATAATGCCTTCACAACTTTCACTGAGAAGGAGAACCAAAAGGAGCTCCCAAAATGGTTGAGTGTGGGACTAACAGAGTAAGAGAAATAAATGCATCCTAAGCAGACTCAAACATGGATTACACACAAAAATTCCATCAATACAAGCTAAAGGAATACATAAGACTCATGAACATCAATCACACCTTAAAATGATGCAAAGCGACACTTATTTCTATGTGCAACTGTTGAAATGCCACAATGTGACACTTAGAATACAAGATACGCCAAATATGTCACTATGAACCAAAATAAAGATAAGAAATAGGAATGTGCCTAACACTTATTTTAACGATATGTAGGACCTTGTAATTCCAAAGGATGCACCAAAATTAACTTTTGTGATACACAAAGTTGTGACACATGGAGGGGTGATAAGAAGAAAATAAACACATGTGACAACAAGAAAACATGAAATAAACACTTTCAAATGTGATCAAAATTGAAAGTGACACATGCCAGAGTGAGGATTACATGAAAGCATAAATTATTAGAGTGAAATCAGGAAAAAGTGATAGTTGCGAACATGAAAGTGACATTCGTGAAAAAAATGGTGTGTAAAAGAGAAAGTTGGGAAAAATCTGCAAAATAGAAGTAAAATTTCAACCAAAGTGAGGGAGACTATCAATGAAAAGTATGCACTGACTATCGACATGAATTAAATAGTGCACAAGAATTGTCTTAATAGATAGTACTATTCTTGTTAAAACTTTCAAAAGGAAAGTGCGCTTATGAATTCATCAAGGACTAGGCATGTGTGAGAAAGTGACTTTGACAAGTAAAACCTCAGAAGAAGACTTAAAAATATCATAAAACATCAATAAACCATGATGGGAATATGGAATGAAAGATCATAACATCCTTAGTAGGCTCAAAAATTCAAGTGCGGGAAAAAATTTGGAGCCTGTTGATTGCAGCGTGAACACATCAATATAATGGTTTGTTTAAGTTTTGCAAGATATATCAATATAGTTTAAATAATATCATGACTTTCTTGATATTTCTTACAAAGGTTTTGCAAGAAAATGGTAAATTTCAAAAAAAATAAAAATTCTAATGGTATAATTTTTAATTTCTCAATCATCCACTAGGATTTAGCTGATTTAAAGGAATTATTAATTTCTCCTTTAAATTCGGTAAGGACTGATTCTCCATATTTCATCCATATTTTACGTTTTGAAACCTTTCATGTCAAACCAAAGGGGTATGGATGCTCCTACTCGGGAGATGTAGTCCAACAGAAGAATTTAATTTATGGTGGTTTTCCCTTAGCCTTGATTCCCAAAAAGTTTTATGATTTACAACAATTCAAATGGAATTTGAAATATTTTCACGTATGTCTCATATTTTCTCAAAGAGAATATAATGAATGTTGGATGTGAATAATGAACTAATTTCTCAGAATGTTGGTGCTTTTAAGTTTTCCTCCTTTACTTATTCACATTTAACTACTAAGAGGGTTATATTTGAATAAATGAAATTCTTAATGTCATCTCATTTTATTATGACACTTAAAGGGGATATTGAAATGACTGCATCTTTAACATGAAATGAAATTTTTCTATATTAACTAATTTCCAAGTTTCAATTACACGGTCATTTACATAACAAATTTACAAAAACGATTTGAATATATGATTTTATTTTCTTGCATTGGTGTCATCCTACCTTTTTACTATCCTTAGGTTGAAGAGAAAAAGTTAGAACATTATAGTTAAGAGACTCAAAAACATTATGAACAAATTTGCGATGAGAAGATGACCATATCCACATATTTAAATAAAATATCTCAATAGTAGACAAACAAATAGAATCGCACTTAGATGTTCCTAGGATATGCACTACAACACAATGTAGAGTGGCACTGGAAAACCAACAGAATGTTTGATTTCATGTATTTTGAGGCATTTGTGAGGACCTAACCAAGGTATTATAATTAAACCAAATTTATAATTTAATTTAATTACAATAAGAAGAAAATAATATGTTTATAATAACTCTACACTAACTTGATAAAAACATAGAAGTAAAATTTGATCAACAACATATTAAACATATAATAAATTTCATTTGTAACAATTTACATAAATAAAACAAGAAATGGAAGAATATGTATTCCAGTGGATTGGTTGGGATGCTCTTGACTCTATTGGTATGGTTCTCTTGACTAGCTAACTGAACTAACCTCCCAACAAAATAGTATTGATTTCCTAGCTCAGGGAACCTCCACAGGTTTCCTACCCCTTTGAGCCCAAGTCCAATCAGTTGTAGTGTTTCCAAGTTAAAATAAACACTCTCCAATGGATCCAATTTTGTGTTCTCTAATTTTTTCTCTCCATTCTCTCCCTTCTCCTTCTCCACTTTCCTTCTCCCCAAAATAAAATTCTCCAATGCTGAAATAGAGAACAAGGATCTCCCCATTCTCCTCTCAACCTCCTTCCATTTAAGTCTTTTCCTATCATCCACCTCAACCACCTACCATTAATGCCATGAATTCCCCACCCCCTCCCCTGTCCTTTTAATTTAATGAATTTGACTTTCATTTCCATATCTTATTGCAAAATAAATTTGAGAAGACACCTTGGGTATGGAAATATTAATATTTGATTAAGGAATAAATAAGAGAATACAACCTAGAAAACCTTGGAAATTGAAATATTGATATTTAATTTAGAAATAAATTGGAGAAGGCCATATCTTTTCCAAAATTAAATCTTAGAAGACACCTTGGGAATTGAAATACAAATATTTCATTTAGAAATAAATTGGATAAGATCATATCTTATCCAAAAGTAAATTTGAGAAGACACCTTGGGAATTTAAATATGGATATTTAATTAAAAATAAATTGGATAAGACAACTTAGAAAACCTTGGGAATTGATTAATAATTAAATAGTAACAAATAATAAAAAGTTATATAAGTAAAAAAAAATACAAATTCACAAGTGTAGGTATATACCAATATTTATTAATAATTATAAGTCAATATTTTTAGGTTAATTAAACACTAATCAAAATTAGCATGATATGTTCAAGTATGACATTACATACACCCCTCCTTCAAAAAATGTTATCCCAAAGTTCGATTGAAAATGACACAATGAGTTCGAATGAAGTTTAAAAATAAGGAACAATAAAATAGAGAGATATATAGTAGTCAAATTAAGTAAGTAAAGTAAGGATACCACTTCCCATCCAGAGTCTCCAACTAACCTATAACCTTCTATCCTCCCTAACCTACTTCCACTCCTATCCTATCCATCCTATGCTGCAATATACTAGGGCATCAACTATACCAATGTAACCACTGATAGGAAAATATGGTAGAAGCATCGACTATATCGACCTAACTTCCCTAGCAAGAAACTGAAAATCATCATCACATGTATATGGGAGTGTGTCCATCATTTCCCTCCCATGATTCTATGATTAGAGGTTGCATGGTGGTAAATTCCTCCACCCCTCCTCAAAAATAGCGTCTACACCCTAATATTGACCACACTACGACATTGGGATACTTTTCATCGAATAATTCAGTCAATTTTTCATGTCACCTAGTATTTTCACATCACCCCTGTCATAACAGTTCATATCAAGTATATATGAAATGTAATACAATAACGTACATCATGACATTCCTCTTTGGATGTCACGACATTCCCCTTTCAATAATATGGATATTTTCTATTGCATATTATTTTCCAATCTACAAGTTAGTTCACACCAATGCATATACAGGACAACAAAATATATCTATAAACAACTGATCATAATAATTTTTGGGTAATTTAATTTTCAGTTAGATTACTTGTCATTAAATTTTCAAACCCACAGTTCGTGATCTTGCAAAGTACACTTGCACAATATATGCTAAGAACCAACTTCCAATTCAAAAAACAAATTATAGCCTATTGAAAGAAATTGCAAGACTGAAATAAAATATATTCATGAAAAATGTATAAAATGAGTATGCACACACTTTCTTTCTCAAGATTATCAAATTAAGAACTTGGAAATAAATATTTTAATCTATGAAATTCAAATGACAATTGACATGAAAGTAAACTTACTCTATTGACATGAAAACAAATCTATTCTAATGACATGAAAGTAAATTTATCTTTATCAACAAAAAAGTAAGTATATTCTAATGACTAGAAAGTAAAGACTTCAAAGTAAATTTAATATAGAAATAAACAAATCCTATACGAAGAAATAATTGAATTATTAATATATCAAATTTAAAGGCAACCTATTAAGAAATAAGTGAGAAAGAAATTGAAATTACTAATGTGTACATTATGAAATTAAAATCATTCATGAATATATATGAATGTAAATAAAGAAAACAAACTGAAAAGAAATGAGTCAACATGAAATTAATAATATTTGACGTGCAAAAGAACACAAATGGAATGAGCATAAAATAATGTAAACAATGCATCTAATTGAAATAGTTAAAATGAATAATAGAAGGAACTAATATATCTTAAAGAAATGAAACATTAAAATGCATCTCATACTTGTTAGATGGTCATTCTAAAGTGCATGAGAGGTGGAAAGTTGATAGAAATATTGATTAAACACCAACCTTATGAAAGTGAACTAAAATGGTATTCATTACATCAATCATAAGCATAGTGTCAATCCCTAACATGAAAAACTCTACATTGAAGCATATGCATAGCTCCCAAACTTTTCACACTTTTTGAGAGGAGAAGACACTCTTATTTATACAAAAATTAATATAACTAACTCGTAAATGTAGATCCACAAATATCGTATGTGGTTACAACCATGTGTTGACATCTAGAAATTATCATCTCTTCATATCCTCTCACATATCTCTCCTAGATTTGGTAGGAGACAATTATGAAAACTTCTATGATACTTCTCCATGAATTGTGCTTGATCAATGATCTCAAATATTCTCAAAGCTTCAAGAGTTTGAAGAGGAAATTCGAATTTGAGACTTAGAGGCCAAATATCATTGTGATATAATCTTCAAATATATGTACACATGTCAGAAAACTCATTCAACGTTTATATATAAGTGAGTATATGATATTTTTATAATATTTAACCATAAATGCACTTAAAATACTAAAGAAAATGTATTAGAAAATCATATATATAAACCCATATTTGATAATGAAGATGATCTTAGTGCATGATTATGGAGCTACAGAACATGGAAAATTCTAAAGCAAAGTAAAAGAAAAGAGGGTGAAATGAATTATATTTTGGAGACCTAACATTACTCCCAACTAAAAATGTTGCATTTCCTCATGAAACTTTGCATTGATTTTATTACATTGTAGCATTTTTTTCATTTAGTTACTTTTATATACTCTTTAATACTTACAACCCTTGAAAAAAATATTCTTTATCTGAGAGATATCTAAGTGACAACCCTTATGGTTGGTTCTTGTATGGAAATCATAACTATTTCAAGTGTTAGTTCTTGTGTGACAATACTCTTACTTTATTCTTATTTTTTATGCAACAAAGAATACTTGAGAATGTATTAAAAATGAATATATATATATGTATCAATCAATCCTTACTCATAATTTGAATCTTTTACAAAACATATCTATCTTTAGAGAACAAAAAATAGCAACAACATTCAGATGGGAGAAGCATGTTTGTTAAGAATATATGTGGTTATAGAATATGGAAATGAAAAATGGTAATGAATTTCCTTCCCTAAACTAAATGTGTTTTTCTTTTTGAAAATGGGGAAAACAATGCCACATGGGAAATTTTCCGAATACATGTCTTTTATCATTCAAGGAATTAATGATTAGATTAGAAAACAACATACCTTCACCTACCTCAAAATTAAATAAGTTATGCATGTGTGAGACACAGGTTGTTACTGCTGAATCATGGAATGTAAAGTGAAAAAAATTTATCTGTTTTTTCTTCTCTTGGTTGTATGAATAGTGGATGAAACTTTAAATTCGAATCTTTGTGCCTTATTATTGTTGGGAATACTATTGACCTAAATCTTTATTTATTGGAACATTGTTCCAAGTTTCTTGAATCATATGGTCTTCATTCATATTTATATCGTGGCATAACTATTTTCTACGTGAATGCATTTTTTTGATGTCGAACGTAGAAATAAATTGATGCATTACTGGCCATTAATGAATGTTGTTAACCAACACAAAACTACTCACCATTAATGTCAATGAGATTCAATATGCCTAAGTACATCTTACGAGGTACGAATAAATGAGTTGAAGTCGATTCACCTACAATATATAACAAACAGATGACATTGATGTATTCCCACAATTCATTGGTGAGAGAACTTGCAAGCCTCAAGGAACTAAAAAATAAATCTAGTCTTGAACCCAGATAATGTGTTGAATTCGATGGGTCAAAAGTTGTTAGAAGGGGGGACTTAATGAATCCCCGCCATCTTCTAACATGGGCATAAAGTAATAATGTAGAGGACCATAGATGAAATATTTGTTCTTATCAAGAAGAATTTATTTGGAAAAATTAAGAGGGAAATGAGGTAACTCATCATTGTAAACGAGCTGAATGACTTTATTCATGGGTTAGGGATGAAATGTAAGTGAGACAGGAGATTATGAAACTTGCAAAGGGAAAATGGTTTTTAAGTTATGCTCTAGTAGTAGGAAGATGGAAATTCATGGAAAGATTGTAAGCTCAGAAAAGAGGCATGATGAACGTTCTTCTAACATGGACTTGAGTTATTCATGAAAAATAAATTTGTCTTTGAGAACCACGTGTGCATAGATTGATATTCTTTTATCATCTTGGAACCTGTAAAAGCTTAGCATTAATCTACAATAAAACATAAAATTCTCGAAGGAGAGTAGTGATCAGTCTCTCTTCATATGATATACACATAATAAATTCATAAATAGTGCTAATAAGACAATTCAAGGAAGATAAATGAAATACACTTTTTTCTTCCAGGAAGTGGTATCTTGGACAAATTATCAGTATTATGTTCATAATTTCTTTGCTTGACGCCCAATTTCAGTGATTCAAAAACCAAGTTAAAAAACATTCATATCAAAAACATGTTTTTAATGATTTAATGTTTTTTCAAAGTTCAATTGCTACAAAATACATAAAAATTGACATTCTTTATTCTCTCAAATACTAATTAAAACTATCACATAGCGTAGATTTCATCGAGATATTTCCAACAATGCTTGAATCGCCTCAAACGAACACCGTATGAGAAAGTTATGGTTGTTTGAAGTTTTTATGAAACAATAAAAAAATTATTGTGCACGAGCACAAGAGGGTGCTAGGTGGCAGTGCGAGGTGGTAGCTGATGTGGCCATTCACTGGTCAATATTGACTCAACTTCTGTCTCGACAATGTTGTGACTGGATTGACCAATGTTGAGCTACCACGTGGTCCAATCGTGCCGAACAATTCATGTTAAAATGTGACCTACTTAATAAAACTGGTTTACCCTCAAACTAGTGACCTCCTATTCACAACTCCAACAACTTACTAATGCACCACACAATCATTTTGGGAAAAAATATGAAATAAATTTTAGTTAAGTTTTAGAAAATTAAGGAAGCGACAAAATAACAAACATTCAACAAAACGGTAAAGTAGTTGGGTGATAGATCTTAGATTTCCGCGTAGCAAAAACCATCCAACCACTGCGTTACGCATTGAACTGTCAAATGCCACCGAGACATTGTATTTAATTGGAATTTGACCTCTTCCGCAAAAAAGAAGAAGGATTTGAATGAATTTTTCTTCGTACTAATCATTATACAAACAATTTGGATGTCGACTTCAAACAATGACTATAGGCTTGCATGTTGAATTGAAGCTTGCAATTCAAATGTCTAATCCAAACACCATTCTACATCATAGAACGCCATAAAACAATCATATTTCATTTCATTATTCATTGACCTTTTTTCGGATGGTATTTTTTTTGTTTGCCATGGACTTGGGAGTTGGAGGGAATACTACAAAGTACTAAAAAAAAATAGTTGCCAAAAGACTTTCGTTCGTCATCATTTTGAATAGAGATTAATGGAATGGGTAATGCAATATGTCTTATTTTCAGACGTCCTTGAGTTTAATGAAGGTCATTTTATTTGATTTGGTTAATTTTTTTTTTTTGGTTTTTGCATTGTGTATTATTTGGTTTTTATGTTTACTTCATTTTTATTATTTATTTTTGTGTTTTATGTGTTTTTAGTTATTGTTTTGTATTTTGTTTTATTGGTTTTTATTTATTTATTATAAGTTTGGTTTATTTTGTCTTTTATTTTATTTTTTTATTATATTTTTTTTTGTATTTTTTTATATGTTTTTGTTTGGTTTTTATTTTTTATTTTATAAATTAAAAAGAAGAATACAAATTTCATTAGTGTTTTTTAAATGATTTTGTTTATTTGTTTTTTATTTTTTTAATAAAAAAATTTATTTTATTATCTTTTGAAAAAATTAATTAGGTCTTTTTTTAAAATAAAGAAAAATAATTTATTTTAGTAAATTGTGGGACAAACTTATTTGAAAATTAGAGATCGAAATTTTAAATAATTTTTTTAGAATGAATAGTGAATTTAGATCTCCTAACCACTTTTCAGGTTTATGAATTTTTATTGTAAAATTTCAAAGCTGATTGATCCAATTTTCCTTTTTGATCTTCCAGGTCACAACCATACGCAAGAAGAGAACATACTCAATATTATCATGTTCTTTACTCGTTTGAAATTTGAAAAACAAAGTAAGAAGAATTGATCTCAAACCTTAAATTTTAACTCTCTAAATTCCACTTGTTCTCCTTCAGAAACGTCCATTTTCTTGTAAATTTTTCTGTCAGTGACCGGTGAATGAGGTGGCACTTTCCAGACCACGAAAAATGAAAAATTAAAGAAAATGAAATTAAAATTAGAAAACACTGCAAAACTTGGTTTTCTTTCACTATTCTATCCTACTCTATTTTGAAAAAGAAAAATTTTATTGTTTCAAGTGTAAGAGTATTTATAATGAATCCATTTACATATTAATATCTCTAGTATGCTCACATCCAACTTTGAAAAATGTACCTCAATGTTTGTAAGGATATGAGAAATCATTTGTAAATTTAAATTTGGTGTGAGGATTAGTTGAAGAATGGAAGAATGTTGTGGCTTAGACAATTTTTGAAACAAATATTTAATATAGTCCTTGCTCTCCATGAAATGCGTGGTCGTCATTTTAGATCTCATGTCCATAAATGGATTAGTGTCAAAACTTTTATAGTACAAAAATTGATTCAAATTTATGCATCTAAAAATGGATGCAACTAAAAAATGAGATTGAAGCTAAAAATGAATTCTAGATTAAAATTTAACCGCTATGCATATTTTCCTCGCAACAACGCCAAACTCTTGAGTAGTTTAATTGTTAGTGAAATTACTTGTCATTAAATTTTCAAACCTCAGGTTCATGAAATTGCGAAATATACTTGCACAATATATGATAGGAATCAACTTTCAATTCAAGAAGGAAATTATACTCTATTGACAGAAATTAGAAGAATGAAATAAAAACTATTCATAAAAAATGTCTAAGATGAGTATGCACTCACTTAATTTTTCAAAAGTCTCAAACTCATAACTTGGAAAAAAATATTTTAATCTATGAAATTGAAATGACAATTGACATGAAAGTAAACTTACTCTATTCAAAGGAAAATAAATCTATTCTAATGACACAAAAGTAAATATATATTTATAAACAGGAAAATATCTATTATAATGACAGCAAAGTAAATATTTAAATGCAAATTTATTCTAGAAATAAAAATGTCATATACTAAGAAAGTATTGAATTATTAATCTGTTAAATTTAAAGGAAACCTATTTTGAAAGAAGTGAGAGATCAATTGAAATTAATAATTTCTACATTGTCAAAGTAGAATCATCCATGACTATATATGAATCTAAAGGAAAAAAAATTGGAAAGAAATGAGTGTATGACATGAAAGAAATAATGCTTGACCTGTAAAAGAACATAAATGAAATGAGCATAAAATAATGTAAACAATGCATCTAACTAAAAGACGTAAAATGAATCATAAAATAAACTAATGTATCTTAAACAAATGAAACATTAAAATGCATCTCATACTGGTTAGGTGGTCATTCTAAAGTGCATGAGAGGTGGAAAGTTGTGAAAAATATTGATCAAACACCAACCATATCAAATTGAAATACAATGGTATTCATTACATCAATCATAGGCATAGTTCCAACTTTAACACGAAAAACTCTACACTTAATTATGAGCATAGTTCCCAAACTGTTGACATATTTTGAGAGGAAAAGTCACTCCTATTTATACAAAAAGTAAGATAGCTAACTCATAAATGTAGATCCAGAAATATCTCCTAGATCCACAAATATCTCATGTGGTTACAACCATGTGTTGACATCTATCAAATAGCATATATTCGTATCTTCTCACAAATCTCTCCTAGCTTTGATAGGAGACACTCATGAAAACTTCCATGAATATTCTCCATCAATTATGCTTGATCAATGATCTCAAATCTTCGTCAAATCTTCAAGAGTTTGAAGAAAAAATTTGAATTTGAGACTTAGAGGTCAAATATGACTATGTTGGAATCTTCAAATAAGCCTACAAGTGTCACAAAACTCATCCACCATTTTTATATATGTGAATATATGTTATTTTTGTAATATTTAACCATAAATTTACTCAATATACTAAAAATAAATGTATTGAAAAATCATATGTATAAACCCATATTTGATCATGAATATGATCTTAGTGCATGGTTATGGAGCTACGAAATATGGAAAATTCTAAAGAAAAGTGAAAGAAAAGAGGTTGAAATGAATGATATTTTGGAGGCCCAACAATCATCATGTTATTGTGTCTAGTATTGACGTGCCCATTTTTTTTTATTTAATATCAACATGCTATAAGTAAATCTTACATCAGATAAATCATATCTTTAATAACTCATACACTAGATAAATCATATCCAAATGTGCCATAAATAACGTAAATCATACATCATATAAGTCATATATCCAATACATTAGTCAACAAAACCATAATTCATCAAGTGTTTTTTTTTTAAGTAATTTCATTTTTCCAACTGAAATGCATCAATATTACCAAGATTTCATAAATAAAAAACATGAAAATACAGTTAGGATCTCAACCGAGATAGCTATATAGGTCAATATGTGCATAAAAAATGGTGAAAAACGGAGGAGTGACAGTGATGTATATAGTCTGTGCATCCACCCAGGTAGTATATGTTACTTTAAGTAAGTAACAAGAAGCATTTCTATTTATTTTCATTTAACTATTGAATGCATTATATAAACACTTCTAGAGATGTTAAGTTTTTTCCACAAAAACTCATATTTCTGTACACATATTATATTGTACATATAATATTTTCCCTTAGATGAATGGAAAATATGATCATTGATAAACCTTTATCCATAAATATTTGTCCAATGGACTAGAAACACATCACTATGGTTAAAATATATAGTTACTTTCATTCCTATCAAAACTAATTTATCATTTCTTCTAAGTGGTTATAATTTAGTAATCATCATTCCAAAAAACAGAGTATCTCCTCTTTATGAATGAACTTGGAAAGTTTCTCATCACTTCCACCATTATAGATCCTAATCATTAGTATCTCACCTAGATTAACAATCTTATTCATGGGAGATCTTGTTTTTTTATCTTAAAACACTTCAATACCATCTTAAACTTCCACCATAAAACAAATTTCAATATTTCATGAGCATTTAGATGTTATACATTTCACTAGTAAATAAAAGCTCTATCTTTTTATGGATCTATATAATATTTATTTAACCATAACACAAATGTTTCTACATTCTATACAATGTAGAATCATTGAAATTAATATCACTAATTTTAAATTTAGATATAATCTAACAATTAAAATGAAAACATCATGTATGTTTTGAATACACTTACATTTTATATAATATATAAATTCAACTAAATTACAATTTATTTTTCTTAAATTATCTAGCTAAACTATTTAGCTAATTAAATGGTGCTTTGAAATTTGAAAATAGATATTCATGTTAAATATAAATAAAAACTTATACCATAATTTTTTATTAAGACACCTAAAAATAAGTGCTAAGGCCTGCAATTTTCCTTCATAAAATAAATACTACATTAACTTGATATAAAAAAAAAAAAAAAATCTTAGTTAGTAAAAATAATAATTATTAATCGTTTATCAATTTGAAAAATTATGTATAAACAGTTTCAATGACTAATAAGTCTATTTTATATTTTCTAATGTAAAGAATACAACGATATGTGTTCAACGTGGCGATACCTTTCATATCACCCTTTATCCTTCATACCACCGATTGTCGTATTCAATTGGGGCTGTACATTCCATACATTCCATACTCCATTTATAATGAGCCACCCTTTTCTTTCTCTCCTCTTTTTTTTTTTTTTTTCACTTCTTGGCTTCTCACTCTTTTCTACATTGAATAAAGGAAGCATGGTGATTTTGGTAGTAGCATGAGCTCAGGAGTTGAAACAATCAAACTCACACAATTGGATCAATTTTTTTTATTAATTATAGTGAATTTTGAAAATTATAATTATTTTTAAAAAAAAAATCCTTATATTATTTAAATTTATGTTGAAATATTTATAATGACTATCAAAATGTGTGATTAAATATAGATAAGTAATGCACAAAAAAGCATTGGAAACATATTTGTATTTGATAATTATACCAGCATTTTAGTTGATGTCCATACTAGTTATGATTTTAATGCTTCAAGTTTTTTTTAAACCATTTCAGGCATATTCATAAGAAAATAAATTTAAGTTTATGTTAAAATATTTATAATGTCTATCAAAATATGTGATTAAATATAAATAAGTAGTGCACAAAAACTCATTGGAAACATATTTGTATTTGATAATAGCGTTCAAGTTGATGTCCATATTATTTATGATTTTAATGTTTTAAGTTTTTTTTAAACCATTTCAGGCATATTCATAAGAAAATAAAACTATTGCACAATTCCAAATTTGTTTCTTTCCCAAGTCAAAATGAATAAAGAGGCTTATCTTTTGAATTCAATTTCTTCTATTTCAAAAATATCATTCATCAATAAAAAAAATAATTGCATTGGGTGAACAAAATAATTGACACTTATTGCTTTGAGGATGATCGGACAACATATACGATTTGATTTGAGGAAGATCAAAAGAAATTAATTTCAAAGCTTTCATATTTATAATGGCTATCAAAATGTGTGATTAAATAGTGCACAAAAACGCATTGGAAACATATTTGTATTTGATAATTATACAAGCATTTAAGTTGATGTCCATATTATTTATGATTTTAATGCTTGAAGTTTTTTTAAAACCATTTCAGGCCTATTCATAAGAAAATAAAACTATTGCACAATTCAAAAAGTGTTTCTTTCCCAATTTAAAATGAATAAAGAGGCTTCTCTTTTGAATTCAACTTTTTTTATTTCAAAAATATCATTCATCAGTAAAAAAAAAAATAAATTGCATTGAGTGAACAAAATAATTGATACTTATTGCTTTGAGGAAGATCCGACAATATATACGATTTGATTTGAGGAAGATCAAAAGAAATTAATTTCAAAGCTTTTATAGATTTCATTCGACAACATATACCATTTGATTTGAGGAAGATTAAAACAGATTAATTTCAAATTCTTCATAGATTTGATGGTGTGGAGAGGCGCTCAACAACATAGTATAGAGTATATGTATAGGTATAATGTAAATATTGAAACAATTCTAAATTTCGGCTTAATTTTAAAAGAAGAGAAAAAGTGCAAACATTTAAATGTTGGCTCAATTAATAATATAAAGTTAAAGTAATAAAAATAATAAAATTCAATTTGTTATATTTTAATTTTGTTATTAATTTGTGAATAGGCTTTGTTACAATACCATGAGCCAATACCATGGATTATCAATACCGTGTTCCCAAAAACCATAACTTATTTCACAACCAAAATATTTTATAATAATATGACAAGATTCTTATTATTCACCCCCACTCGATATTATTAACTTGTAAAAATTAGGTTTTGTTACAATACCCTAGATTAGTACCATGGATTATCATCACCACATCCCCAAAAAACATAACTCATTTCACAATCAGAATATTTTATAACAATACTAAAATATTCTTAACCATAAATATTCATCCCCACTTTACAGTTGATAATATTAACTTGTAAATAAGATTTGTTACAATACCATGGTTTATTAATACCACATGCCCAAAAAAACATAAATTATTTCACAATCAAAATATTTCATAACAATATGAAAAGATTGTTAATCATGGATATTCACCTCCACTTTGCCATTGATATTATGTACTTGTGAATAGGATTTGTTACAATAGCATTAGCTAATACCATCCCATGAATTATAGATACCACATGCAAAAAAATCATAACATATTTGACAATCAAAATATTTTATAACAATATGACAAGATTCTTAATCATCCTTTCTCACCCTCACTTTACCATGGCTATCACTAACTTGTAAATAGGATTTTTTTACAATGCCATGGGTCAATACGATGACTTATCAATACAACATGCCCAAAAAACATAACTTATTTGAAAATAAAAATATTTTATTTTAATTTAATTTTATAACAATTTTTTAATTGAAGCTAATGTGAAAAAGTTTATAATTAGTTTTGAGATATATCTAAACTATCTATCTTGATGACTACTAAAAATATTTCAATAGAAATTAAATGAAAGTTTCAATACAAATAAAAAATTGAATACTTTCATATTTAAAGATGTGAAATTTATATAATACACATAGTATTAGTAAGGACCAACATAGATCCATCTTAACTAAGGATCCAAGCTATGATAAAAATTAAAGTAATGGGAAGAGATGGGGAGTGGGAGAGAGGGAGGGAGATAGTGAAAAAATTGGAGGGTGGAGAGAGAGAGGAAGAGAAAGAGAGAGTGATGGGGGGAGACCGAAAGAGGGAGGTGCGAGAGAGAGGAAGGGATAGAGTGAAGGTGGAAGAGAGAGAAGGAGAGAGGGAGAGAAAGAGGCAGAGATGGAGTCAGAGGGGGAGAGAATGGGAGCAAATAACAAAGACATAGAGAGATATAGGTGGAGAGAGGGAGGAACCAAGATGGATGGGAGAAAGACAAGGGAAGAGGGAGCGCATGCGAGAGAAAGAGAGAGATTTTGGGGAGAGACATAGGGAGGTCGGAGAGAAAGGGGGAGCGACGACTCAATAGAGAGGAGAGAGAGATGGAGTTTGATGCAGGAGAATCTAGCTCGGAGGAGACGAAAGATGGCTAACTATCTCATTGTTACACATGTTTGTTGACAGGTTACTAAACCTATGTTTAATTACTTTTATTATTTGTTAATGGGACAAGGACAATAGGATTAGGAAAAAAGAAAGTTTTTGTAGTTAATTAGAAGTTTTTTTTAATGAAACTGACAATGTAGTTAGAATAAGGTAGTTGACAGTTCAACCGAAAACCAAAACAAATTAACACCTATAGGCATATAAATGAAAAAAAAAACTTATGCTGGGGTTCAATTTTTCCCATCAGAGAGAAGATATATTAAAAACCAGTTTGAATTAAAATCATCTGCAACCAGAACTGTTCCAGCCAATTTGTTAATTTGCATCAGAATAGTGAGAAGAATGTTAGTTTATTTATTTATTCATGTATATGTAATTCCTATGTCTGAGAAGCAAAACAGAATTGTTTATTTGTAAACTGAAAGTTGAACAGAGAAGGTCACTACGTACAGGAGGACGAAAATTGTTTTGTTTTCATATTATCAATAGAATACAAGATACTGGATGTTACACACAGGGAAGCGGAGAGCGGAGCTCCATTCCTGTTTTCCCACAGCGAAATTAAACTAAGAAGAATTTGGACACAAGAGCACGTGAGTCCCATTCATAGGGTAAGGTTGTATTTCGTTACAAGAAAAAAAACGTTTCTGTATTACTCATTTAAAAACAGTTTGCCGAGTTTCCAAAACTATAAAAAGGAAACAGAGTGTTTAACATATGAACGAGTGAGGGTTTGAAACCCAAGAAAAATACAATTACAGTGGAACCGCACAGTTCCCGGAACCATTCCACACCATTAATAAATTACATTGAGAAATTTGTCAATCAATAGAGTCTGGAAAACGGAACAGAGTTGGTAACGAAAAATTTTACAAAACCTAAGCTACAATAGAAATGAAATAGGGTCGACCCTACCCGTAGGGTTTAGCCGCTGAAATACAAAGCAGTCGCGGTTTTGACTGAAGAAAACAAGATCTGCACATTATCCGCAAATATACGGAGTTAGAACGTTTCAGCATTATTGCAAATTGCTGTGTTATCGAAACAACGGAGTAAACCTGTAAACCGAATAAGCAGAAAGGTAACAAAACTCACGGGAAGAATTGGGTTTGAGCGAGGATAAGAAACCAGGTCGGAACCAACAAGTCCTACTCACGGAGGAGCGGAATGGTTAGAGCCACAAATAGAAGATACAAAGTATAAAACCAGAAAAGAATCAATACCTGTGTATTTCTTCGAACTGTAGGCGGCTACAGGAACTCTGGTTGGCCCCGAACCTAGAGAGACAAGTCGATAGCACATAGTCGTTAACAGTTGGAGACTAGAAAAAGGAAACGCAATTGGAACAAATAGAATTGAAACAACAAGGAACCACCGTGAAAGGAGTCACATACAAACAATTGATAAAAGCCATCGCAGGAATCGAAAGGAAATTAGCAGTAGCAGGAGGCCACATGACAAAGACAGAGCAAAGTCTGCTCGATTTAAAGAAATACCCATTACCTCGTCCAGAAAATGAAGAGTGGCGTGAAGAAACCCTCGCAGAGGTCGAAGAAACCTTCCTCCAGTTCAATTGACGGAGGAATAGCAATACAACCGGGAACAGCCACAAGTGCGAGTGGGTGGCACGAGAAGCGAAGTATAGTTAATGCAACAGAGTTCGAGGAACAAGTGATAAATGCAAAGGAGGATTGGCACCACTACCAACAGATCACACGTACACCAATATTAATTGTAAATTGACTCGTATTGTGATATTTTTCACTCATCCATTGTCAAATCTGAAGTTTGAGCTGGCGTAAACTAACACAAACCACAATTATCATATTAATAATTTGAAATCCGAAAATACTGTGTTTGCCACCTGTATAAGAGAGCTGGGCTTTCGTCATTTTTGGTATCAGAGCGGGTTTGCTGAACAGTGAATATGGAGGTTGGTAGACGTGGACGAGGGAGAGGGAGAACTAATCGAAGATTAGCAGAGGAAGGACTGAGAGAGGAAATTTGTATTTTGAACGAGCGATTATCAGCAGTGGAGGTGGAAGAAGAAGGGACCCTGACAGAGGGGATTACAGTGATGAGGAGGTTTCAGAAACGACAGATGGTTCTAAAGGAGAAGGACCTGAACTTAGATTGTTGAGGCCGGTTTTGTTATCAAGTAGCAAGCCAAAACATGAGCTTTCTACTTACGATGGGAATCTATCAGCAGAAGTGCTGCTCGATTGGCTGAGTGAGTTGAACAAGTATTTCGACTTTGAAGAAATCAGCGAAGACAAATGGGTAAAATTTGCTGCCACCAAACTGAAAGGACATGCGTCCTTGTGGTGGGACAGTGTACAGGCAGAAAGGCAGAGGCTGAATAAACCGCCTATTAAAAAGTGGGCCAGAATGGAGGCCAAATTGAAGGAAAAATTTTTGCCAAAAGATTACCAGATTATGCTGTATAAACAGGTGCAGAATTTGAGGCAAAAAGGGTTGACTGTCAAAGAATACACGAAGGAATTCTACAGGCTGAATTTGAGAGCGGGGTATATAGAAGATACACCCGAGAAGACAGCCAGATTTGTAAATGGCTTGAGAGGTGAGATACTGGACGAAATTAGTATTCTCTCACCCAGGACTATTGATGAGGCATATCAGTGTGCCTTGAAAGTAGAAGAAAAGATAATCAGAAAGCAGAATGCTAGAAGAGGAAGAGGATCTAGCAGAGGTAGAGACACAAATTACAGCGAAGAAGGCAGCAGTTCCAAACCTTCAGGGACAGCAGAAAAGGACAATAACACCGAAGTGGGACGACCATACCAGTGGGGAAAAGGAAATGGTCGGGGCAGAGGATCTGTCCAGTGTTATAGAGACCATAAGTGGGGGCATAAGTCTTATGAGTGTCCAGAAGGGGAACCAGTAGGTGGTAGAGGAACCTATGTTTCCCAAACAGAGGAAGTGAAGGCACCACCCCAGAAAGCAGAAAATGCGCCTGAGACAGGGGAAGCTTTGGTGCTGAATAAAGTGTTGTTGAAACCAGCCAAAGAAGTTGCAGAAACGGATCAGTAAAAAGCTTTATTTTGGATAGTTTGCAAGTCACAGGGCAAGTGCTAAAAACTGATAATTGACAGTGGGAGTACCGATAATTTGGTGGCCACAGAAATGGTGGAGAAGCTGGGGTTGAAACGGTTGAAGCATCCCACTCCCTATAAAGTGTCTTAGCTACAAAAGGGACATCAGCTACTAGTTGATGAGCAGTGTGAAGTGAAATTTCACATTGGCAGGTACAGGGACAAAGTTATGTGTGATATTATGCCAATGGATGTATGTCATATACTGTTAGGTAGGCCTTGGCAGTATGACAGGAAAGTGGTTCATGATGGAAAGACAAAATGTTACATGTTTGTCAAGGATGGGATTAAGCACACGCTTGTACCCATCAAGGAGGAAAATACAACAGAAGCTAGTGGGGTTAAAGCATTACTGATGGGTGGAAAGGAATTTTTGAAATAGATCGATGATAATAATGTAAATTTTGTTGTTGTGAGGAGGCCAAAGATGGTGGTACTGCACAGAAAGATCACAGATTTACCAGAGGAGATTCAGGATATGTTCCAGGATTTTGGTGATATCATCGTAGATGATCTTCCATATGAGTTTCCTCCTAAGAGGAGTATCAGTCATTGTATTGACTTCATACCAGGAGCTATTCTTCCAAATAAAGCAGCCTATCGTATGAGTCCTAAGGACAATGAGGAGATTAGGAAGCAGGTGCAGGAATTTCTGGATAAAGGGCTGATTAGAGAAAGCATGAGCCCCTGTGCAGTTCTGACAGTTTTGGCTCCAAAGAAAGGTGGCGAATGGCGAATGTTCATAGACTCAAGAGAGATTAATAAGATTACCATCAGGTACAGATTTCCATTGCCATGAATGGACGACATGATGGACTGTTTAAGCGGAGCAACATACTTCACGAAGATCGATCTGAAGAGTGGTTACCATCAGATTAGAATTCGAGAAGGGGATGAGTGGAAAACAACCTTCAAGACGAATGAAGGGCTATATGAATGGCTGGTGATGCCATTTGGTTTGAGTAACGCCGCTAGTACGTTTATGCGCCTAATGAATGAAGTGCTGAAAGAGTTCATTGGGAAGTTTTTAATTGTTTATTTAGATGAAATATTGATTTTCAGCAAAATGAGAGAAGAACACTTCAGGCATGTTCGAAGTGTACCGAGGAAGCTGCAACAGAATAAACTGCTAATAAATCTGAAGAAGTGTACTCTTTTCCAGTAGGAGTTAGTGTATCTGGGTTTTGTAATTGCAGAGAATGAGTTAACGATGGACCCAGAAAAGGTTGCAGCTATAATTAGCTGGCCATCCTCGAAGAGTCTATTTGAAGTCTGAAGCTTTCACGGATTGGCAAGCTTTTACAGGAAATTCATCAGGAATTTCAGTGAAATCTGCGCACCCATGTTGGATATGATCAAGAAGGCAAATCATCCTTTTCGTTGGACAGAGGTAGCAGAAAAAAAATTTCAGGCAATGAAGAGGAAGATCACTGAGAGACCAATATTGAGGTTTCCTGACTTCAACAAACTTTTTCAAGTTCGTTGTGACACCAGCGGTATAGCCATTGGGGCAGTACTTTGCCAAGAGGACAGGCCAGTCGCTTATTTCAGTGAAAATCTGAACAAGAGTAGACAGAAATACTCAACCTATGACAAGGAATTTTATGTGGTTGTCCAAGCATTGAAGCACTAGAGGCACTATTTATTAGGTAATGAATTTGTTTTATTTTATGATAATTCTGCATTACAGTACATTATGCATCAGCATAAGTTGAACCATAAGCATACAGTATGGGTTGAGTATCTGCAGAGTTTTACGTTTGTGCTAAAACATATTAGTGGGCAGGCCAACAAGGTGGCAGATGCGTTGAGTAGAAGGGCTTTTATCTTGCAGGAAAGTACAATGCAAGTTTTGGGTTTTGAGTATTTGAGGGATCTGTATCAGACAGATGCAAACTTTAAGGAGGCCTATGAGGCCTGCCAAAACTCTTTGTTGAGCAATAATATGGTTGGACTACAATTTGCACGAGGGATTATTGTTCAGGGGAGGACAGTTATGCATTCCCGACTGTTCGATGAGGGAGAACATTATTCAGGAAAAGCATAGTGGAGGTCTAGCCAGACATTTCCACATAGAAAAGACATTATCGCAGGTCAAGCACTTTTATTACTGGCCAAGGGTACGACAGGATGTGCAGAAGTACGTAAGCAGATGTAAAACATGTCAATTGGCCAAAGGTTGCAGTCAGAATGCAGGACTTTATATGCCACTGCCTATTCCTAGAAGACCATGGGACTCAGTCAGTTTGGATTTTGTTTTGGATCTGACTAGAACACAGCGGGGTTTTGATTCAGTGACGGTGGTAGTGGATCGTTTTTCGAAGATGGCACATTTTATACCCTGCAGAAAAATAGGTGTGCTACGTGAACTAGTGATGCCACTCACGTAGCACACCTGTTTTTCATAGAGATTGTCAGACTGCATGGTCTACCGAGGTCCATCATTTATGACAGGGATGTGAGGTTCACTGGGCACTTTTGGCGTACCCTGTGGAAGAAGTTGGGCACTCAGTTACAGTTCAGCTCCGCCTATCACCCACAGACCGATGGGCAAACAGAGGTGGTAAACAGGAGCCTAGGAAATCTGCTACGGAGTTTAATAAGTGAAAATTCTCAGATGTGGGACCGCGTACTTGCTCAAGCGGAATTCACTTACAACGAATCACCAAATCGCAGCATAGGTTACATTCCTTTCCAGGTCTTGTATGGCATGCATCCTCGCGAAGTGCATGAGCTGCGGGATTTGGGAAAACTTGAAAAACAAAGTGTTGATGGAGAAGATTTCGCCCAAGAAATGAGCGACTTACATGAGCAGGTGAAACTAAAATTGCAAGGCAGAAGTCAAAAGTACAAACATCGGGCAGATTTGAAAAGGTGGGAAGTTTAGTTTAACGTTGGAGACAAAGTCCTTGCACACTTGCGCAAGGAATGGTTCCCAAAAAGGGAATATAACAAGCTAAAATTTAAAAAGATTGGTTCCTGCAAAATCATTCGCAAGTTTTCTGCCAATTCTTACAAGTTACAGTTGCCACCAGGAATAGGTATTTCACCTATCTTTAATGTGGCAGATCTGTTTCCTTATACTGTTGGTTCTGAGGATGACATGACAGTAAGGCCAGAATGGGACACCCAATTTGATGAAGGTTCTTGGGTGAGACAGATGCCCACGGCACAACCCCTTTAGATCAAGAGTATTCTCGACACACAGGTCGCCAAGCGCACGAGAAGGAAATAATATCTACGGTATTTGGTCAAGTGGAAGAACCATCCTATTGAGGACAGTTCGTGGCTTAACGAGGCGCAGATACGGAAGGCTGGTTATTCGGTCGACGATCTCATGGAACGGAGCCATGACTTTTTGTCACCCCGAGAGCTTGATGCAGGAGCATCTAGCTCGGAGGAGACGAAATATGGCTAATTGTCTCACTATTACATGTGTTTGTTGACAGGTTACTAAAACCGTGTTTAATTACTTTTATTATTTGTTAATGGGACAAGGACAGTAGGATTAGGAAAATAGAAATTTTTTGTAGTTAATTAGAAGTTTTTTTTAATGAAACTGACAATGTAGTTAGAATAAGGCGGTTGATAGTTCAACCTAAAACCAAAATAAATTAACACCTACAGGCATATAAATGAAAAAAAAACTTATGCTGGGGTTCGATTTTTCCCATCAGAGAGAAGATATACTAAAAACCAATTTGAATTAAAATCATCTGCAACCAGAACTGTTCCAGCCAATTTGTTAATTTGCATCAGAATAGTGAGAAGATTGTTAGTTTATTTCTTTATTCATGTATATGTAATTCCTATGTCTGAGAAGCAAAACAGAATTGTTTATTTGTAAACTGAAAGTTGAACAGAGAAGGTCACTGCGTACAAGAGCACGAAAGTTGTTTTGTTTTCATATTATCAACAGAATACAAGATATTGGATGTTACACACAAGCAAGCAGAGAGAGGAGCTCCATTCTTGTTTTCCCACAGCCAAATTAAACTAAGAAGAATTTTCAAACAAGACCAGGTGAGTCCCATTCACAAGATAAGGTTGTATTTCGTTACAAGAAAAAAAACGTTTCTGTATTACTCATTTAAAAATAGTTTGCCGAGTTTCCAAAACTATAAAAAGGAAACAGAGTGTTCAACATATGAACGAGTGAGGGTTTGAAACCCAAGAAAAATACAATTACAGTGGAACCACACAGTTCTGAGAACCATTCCACACCGTTAATAAATTACATTGAGAAATTTGTCAATCAACAGAGTTTGGCAAATGAAACAGAGTTGGTAACGAAAATAGTTTACAAAACCTAAGCTACAACAGAAACGAAATAGAGTCGACCCTACCCGTAGGGTTTAGCCACTGAGGTATGAAGCAGTCGGGGTTTTGACTGAAGAAAACAGGACCTGCACATTATCCGCAAATGTTCGGAGTTAGAACGTTTCAGAATTATTGCAAATTTTTGTGTTATCGAAACAACGGGGTAAACCTGTAAACCGAACAAGAAGAAAGGTAACAGAACTCACCGGAAGAATTGTGTTTGAGCGAGGATAAGAAACCAGGTTCGAACCAACAAGTCCTGCTCATGGAGGAGCAGAATGGTTAGAGCCACAAATAGAAGCTACAGAGTATAAAACCAGAAAAGAATCAGTACCTGTGTATTTCTTCGAACTGTAGGCAGCCACAGGAACTCTGGTCAGCCCCGAACCTAGAGAGACAAGTCGACAGCACACAGTCGTTAACAGTTGGAGACTAGAAAAAGGACACGCAGTTGGAACAAATAGAATTGAAACAGCAGGGAACCACCGTGAAAGGAGTTACATACAAATAATTGATAAAAGCCATCGCAGGAATCGAAAGGAAATTAGTAGTAGCAGGAGGCCACGCGACAGAGACAGAGCAAATTCTACTCGATTTAAAGAAATGCCCATTATCTCGTCCAAAAAACACAGAGTAGTGTGAATAAACCCTCACAGAGGTCGAAGAAACCCTCCTCCAGTTCAATCGACGGAGGAATAGCAATACAACCGGGAATAGTCACAAGTGCGATTGGGTGGCGTGAGAAGCAGAGTATAGTTAATGCAACAAAGTTCGAGGAACAAGTGATAAATGCGAAGGAGGATTGGCACCACTACCAACAGATCACACATACACCAATCTTAATTGTAAATTGATTCGTATTGTGATATTTTTCACTCATCCATTGTCAAATATGAAGTTTGAGCTGGCGTAAACTAACACAAATCACAATTATCATATTAATAATTTGAAATCCGAAAAGACTATGTTTGCCACCTGTATACGAGAGCTGGGCTTTCGTCAGAGTTAGAGGCGGAGACACATGGACAAAAGAAGAAATACATAGAGGGGGAAAGGTAGAGAGAGAAAGAGGGAGTTACAAGGGGGCAATGGAGAGAGAGTGAGCAAGAGAGAAGAGCAAGAAAGAATAGAGAGAGGCAGAGAGGAAGAGGGAGGGAGAGAAACATAAATAGATATGGAGAGAGAGTGTCTATGTTTGGGGGTTGAGATAGAGAGAGGGAAGAAGAAAGAGAGACATGGATAAAATATAGATATCATATAGTATTATATAACTAGATCCATCTTAACCCAAAGCTATCATGCACCGACGGGGATCAAATCTCTAGAAGTGCAAACCTTTCCTCAAGTTTTGCACTCAAAAAAGAGGTTTTCACCTTGAGAGATTGGATCGCTTTGGACGCTTGATAGATTTGGGTTAAGATGGATCTAGGCTGGTTAAATAATGTGGCCAATAAAACAATTGTAATGGAAACTTGACCAATTTCAATGAAGAGTATGTTTAATTGTCACCATCTTTGTGTTTTTTATTTTACCATTATTATTTTTTTAACCTAATATACCAATAACATTGATGGTTAAGCTAGAAAAAACTAACCAATCAATGAAATAGAGAAAATAAATAAATAATAAAATTAAATTATATAAAAAAATATTCATATTTTTTTTACATTGGTAAACCTATATTTTAAATCTTAATTTCACCTCGGGATATTTTTCTCAATAAACTCAATTTCAGGTTTTTGGGCTTATTCCAAAATGACTAGAAATTTCAAAATTTCCAATAAAGCTAATCATAATATTTAGAAATGGAAAATTTAATCTTTTAAAAACATTATAAAGACATACAATTAAACTTCTCTTTAATAAATTTCATAAATTATTAATTACCAATCTCACAGATTAAAAAATTCAATTATCCAATAATTATTAAATGATTATATAAAAATATTAACATTGCTATTTGCCAAATATTTATGGGCATAATAAATTGTACATTTATTTTTATTTGAAAATAAATTATACATTTAGACTTAAAACTAACACTGCAAGTCCACAATGTAAAATAATGAAACCTAGACCAAACCGTAGAAAATAAATAAAAATAAATAAATCTTACAATTTCACAATGTAAAATAGTGAAACCTAAATAGATAAAAATGGATATATCTTATATTTTTTTATAAAAACAATTTCGACTTTAAACATACCAAACACCTTTCAAAGAGAAAAGGTTTATGATGGTTTAGACTGAGTTTGAGCAACTGTACTCCCAATATCTTTCCTTCAAAAATCATCCAACAATTTTCAACTTCAACAATTATTTGAAACAAACAGTAATACGGAACAAAATCTTGTTTGTCTTCTTATTTTTATTAATTTCTTCCTTTGAGAAAATATATCATAAAATAATAGCAAAAACTTTAGAGTAGGAGATGAGCGCTCTTGTGAAAGGTATGCTAAATTTTGTTATTTGATTTCAAACTGAGTGTCCAACCCTATTTTACTATCTCCATTGCATTGCTCTTTGATTTTGTTAGATTGACCCAAAAGATTGACCAAAAAAGCAAAAAACACATCATGCACACTCCTTAATTATGGCATTAATTATTGTTATTTTTCACTTACTCAACTTGAGGTTGCTTCGTCTTATTCACCTAAGAAGTTTTTAAGGACACAACAGATGCAGTAGTATTACGTATGGAGTTAAAGTATATGTATTTTCCATTGACGGAGAGGAGAATGAAAAGGATAAAGAACCAGTAAATCCATTCAACTTTCAACGCTCCACAGAGGTGACAGATTGGCACTTTTACCATAGAGATGTTCCCTCCATCACAACGTTTTCTTCCATTCATCCAGCAATAGGAAGCTTACAACATATAACACTGGTTATATAAAGTACACATTGGTGAATTGTGGTGTAGTGGTTGGTACAACATTATTATAGCAATAATTCAAGCCTCGTAAAAGCACTACTAGTTAAACCAAGTAGATGATTGTTGTGATTTATAGGTGAGTGGTTGGTGCCACATTGTTATACAAATAATTTGAATATTTTGAATTGTGATATAATGGTTTGGTTTGGCAGTGTTTTTAAAGAATTCAAATTTAGAATCTGAAAGAGTTGTTTGACTTTACCAAATTGATTTACTTACCAGAATAAAACTACACTCGAATAGTAAATATATAAAAGAAAATCCAAATTAAAAAAATAATTATTTTGTCAAGAACATATACATTACATCACTTAATAGTATTTGGTCCCATAAAAGAAAAACAAAACTATAAAATAATAATTATTTTGTCAAAATTCCTAGAGTTACCCTCAGCACCGGTGTGCTGGGACCTCACAAAGTTCAAGAAAAATAAAATAAATAACTCATCACTTTATGAAAATAATTAAAAGCTACATTGAAAAACACTTAGATAAAATATCAAAGGTTTATTCTAACTAGCCCTATAGAGACTTTTTACCACGAAAATTGAACAAGGTTCCAAAAATAAAATAATAATAATAATAAAAAAACATACATTACCATGGTTGAAAATACATTACATCCCTAAAATTCAATTCAAGTCCTCCTAATCAACATGGCTCAAGAACACGTTCCTCAACCTATGCAGAATGGTTTATGTCACTGCAAGGAACAAAAGGCTAGATTGACTTAATATGTTTTTGGGTTTACAGGTAGTAACGAGCAATGAAGCTTTGCATGGACGGATGATGGCTATTTTTACAAGAAACGCAACAATAGGATGGCTAATAATATCGATAAGGATGCAACTATAGGTGTGGATCCATGGTGGATATCAAGAAATACTACAAAAATGGAAGAAAATGATAGAAATTGATAATGGAAGGTTATGACATTTACACTTCCATGGGGTTCCCTCCATGGTGCTTTGGAGTCCAAAGTACCGTTGTGGCTCCATATATATCTTCTTATCATTGAAATGTTTGAATTTAATATACAAATTGATTTAAGTATTTTTCCAATTTTTAAATATTTTAGAATTTAAAGTTTGTTTTTAAAGATTTGTACAAATAAATTTTGTTATTTTTTTCAAAGACAAATCTATTAAAAGAAACATGGTTAGAGTTTGGTATTAATCAAGTTTTGTTTGTCTAGGTTTTTTTTAGAAATTTAGGATGAGAGTCAATGCTTAGGAAACATGTTTGAATTTAGTATGTTACTAATATTTTAACACACAATAACTATAAACTATTGATAATACATATAATTATTATTTTTCATTTTTCATTTTATTTGTAATACTACTTAGATATTTGAAGAATGTGATATTGTAAGATTTAGATATTGATATTTTAATAATACCGTACCATTTTATTATTATCGATGTAGTTTATTTACTCATTAGAGATTTGTTTCAAGCGACATAAAACATACAACTCACGTAGTTATTGAGCCTTATAGAGGGTTGTAAATCCTCTCTACTGAGTGCATTGAGAAAAAACATTTGAGTGGGTGTGAGAATGTAAGTAGAGACAAACTCTTGTGTACTATAGCCCATGGGGAGCAGAAGAAATAAGGAAGCCTCATATTGGTGGCGGAAGACCAGATCAAGGAGAGCATCAATGCTCTCAAGTGGGTTGTTAACACCTTGTTTACATCGCTAGATAGAGGAATTTCTATTCACGCTCAACGCACTCCAAATTACACTTTTGCAATAGAAAGCTCGGTTTTCATGGTGCCAATGGTCATGCCTAAGATGACATATGAATTGAAAGAAAAATATAGAAAAACAAAACAGAGACATAGATCAATATCCCAGCAAATCGCAGCTACAGTTGCTTAATTACACACAAGAGAAAAGCCAAGTGTGGATGATCTCTGCCTCTGGAAATCCCTTCTATTTATAGAAAACATTAAGTCGGTTACATCAATTGAAAAAATATTTTTCTAGGCGATGTTGCCCCTTCGCATTCAAATCAATGTTGGCCTTTCCAATCCAAAGAGCTGAGGTGGTTTGATGAAGCAGTGGCGACTGTTTGGAGTTCGAAGAGGTATGGTGATGATGCGGCGCATGCGGTGAAATAATTATGCTTACATTATCCCCCTTAATTATTTCACAAAAAACAAAAGAACAAAACTTTGCTATTGCATCAAAATGTCGTTACATCATACATATGCCTATGTTTTCCATGTGAGTTTCAAACAATTAATTTCCTAAGGGTTTTATAAATATGTATGCAAACTCGTCTTCTAAACTACAGAAATCCATACATATTTCATTATTTATTTACTAATTCTCAAATGAAATGATAGCTCGTATCAATATGTTTACTCCTCTTATGGAAAACATGATTTATTCATAATGCGATAGCAGATTTGTTATCACATAAAATATGAGTTCGTTCTTTCTACTCATGCAACAACTCAGTCAAAATTCTTCTCATCCACACAGTTTGACATGTCGTTGTCTTTGCTAAGACATACTTTTCTTTAGCTGATGATAGAGTAGAAATCGATTGCTTCACTGATGCCCATGAAACTGTATCTGAACCAAAACTGAACACATATCCAGATGTGCTCTTCCTGTCATCAATATTGCCTACAAAGTCACTATCTGAATATCCAATTAGTTTGAAATCTGAATCAGAAGTATACAAGATTCCATATTTTCTTGTTCCAACAACATATCTTAAAATCCTTTTTCCAACTAGCTAATGGGTACTCTTCGGAGACTCCATAAATCTTGAAGTTAAACATACAACAAACATTATATCAGGCCTTGTTGCAGTCAAATACATAAGACTTCCAACCAATTTATTATACATGGTTGGATCAAAATATGAACCTTGATCATCCTTATTGATTTTTGTACCAATTGCAATTGGGGTTACAATTGGCTTACAATTTTCCATCCTAAACCTTTTCAATATATTCTTTGCATAATTAGATTGACAAATGAAAATACCATCTTCAGATTGAGTTAATTCAATACCAAGAAAATATTTCATTATGCCTAAATAAATCATATCAAATTATGTTTTCATGCTCGTCTTAAATCATCTACTGAGAGATCTCCAGTGAAAATAAAATCATCAACATGCAGGCACAAAGTCAAAATTTTACCTTCCTCGTTTACTTTTGTATACAAAGTTGTCTCACTTGGACTCCTGATGAAACCATTATTATTTAGACATTCATCAATTCTATTGTAACACACTTGGGGTGCTTGTTTCAATCAATATAATGCTTTATTTAATTTGTAATTTTTATCGTCTTTAGCATCAATTTCATATCTAGGAGGTTGTTTCACATAAACCTCTTCTTCCAATAAACCATTTAAAAATGTATACTTGACATCCATCTGATATATTTTCCATGTGTTTTGTGCAGCAATAGCTAATTCCCTTCTTACTATGTCAAGTCTAGCTACAGGTGAAAAAGTTTCATATAATCAATACCAAATTGTTGACTGAACCCCTGAGCTACAAGTCTTGCTTTATGCTTTTCAAGTTCACCTTCAACATTCACTTTTGTTTTTTAAATCCACTTAACACCTATAATATTCTTACCTTCAGGCAAATCAACAAGTTCCCAAGTATTATTTCTTTCTATAGAATCAATTTATTCATCCATAGCTTTTATCCAAACTTTTGATTTCACGACTTCATCAAAATTTATTGGATCATATGCAAGTAATGCAAAATTCCAAACTTGATCTATTTCATCATTATACTCATAAAATTATTTTAAACTTATAGTTTTCTTACCTATAATTATATCCTTTAATGTAGTCATTATATGATTACACTCATTACTCACCTCTGACCCTGTTCTTTGTTGTCCACCATAACCTGATGGTTCATCATGTTCCTGATTTCTTGGTGTTATGCATTGTAATGGACTGAATCTTGGTGATTGGCTTGCTGAATTTCTTGCAGCAGGTGTTTATTGAATCGACTGTCCACCTTGTACTTCTTTCTCATCTTCATTATCATATCCATGAGATAATACAACTCCCTCTGCAACAGATTTATCTATGCTTCTATCCCAAGCTTCTTCTTCCTTGAATTTGACATCTTAGCTAATAATGTATTTCTTTGTGATGTGATTATAGAGTTTATATGCTTTATATTCTTCACTATATCCAATAAAGATACATTTCTCACTTATATCATCTAACTTCTTTCTCAATTCTTTAGGAACATATGCATAAGCAACACAACCAAAAATTATTAAATGAGATATATAACAACTCTTACCATTCCATGCTTCTTTGGAAACTCGGTCATTCATGCTCTTTGTCAAACTTCTGTTAAGGATATAAAAACAACAAAACCTACTGCTTCTCCTGAATATTGAATTGGTAGATGCTTTTCCTTCAACACACTTCAAACCATATCCATAATAGTTCGATTTTTCCTTTCAGCTATTCCATTTTTTTGTGGAGTATAATGTGGAGTAACTGCCTCTTGATTCCATGCGATTGAAAAAACTCAATGAAATTTGTTAGCATATATTCACCACCTCTATCTGATCTCAAAAGTTTAACATGATTTCTACTTTCCCTTTTAACCATAGCTGTAAATCTTCAAAATATAGAAAATGCTTCATATTTCTGTTTCAGAAGATAAAGCCATGTTTTTCAACTGTAGTCATAAAAAGTTAAAAAGTAAACATTACCATTCAATGAAGGTGTTTTCATTGGTCCACACAAATCTGTGTGAACAATCTCCAATGGAGCTTTCGCCCTATATGAAACTCTAGAAATAAATTCTATCTATGATGTTTTGCAAGTATACAACTTTCATGCGAGCCCGTTGAATGTTGAATACTCAGTAACCATTTCACCATTTGTTTCTTCTGTAACAAATCTAGACTACCAAAATATAAATGACCATATCTTAAATTCCATAACCACGATTCATCGAAATTCTTAGTTTTATAAGCATTCAAGGAGGGAGACAATTCATTTCTCATTATAAGCGGAAACATCCTATTATTTGTCATTTCTACTCTTGCTATCAATTGATTTCTTGGATATTTTTCAATGATAGTACACACATTATTCTTGAAGAACGCTCTATACCTTTTCGCTATGAGTTTTCCAATGCTCAAAAAATTGCATTTTAAGCTGGGTACATAATACACATCATCAATTTTTATTCTTTCACCATTTCTAGTATAAACACAAATCACTCCTTTACCTTTAATGCATACCTTATTATCGTTACCCAGCTTGACTTCAGAATGAACACTTGTGTCTAGATTGGAAAACAAATATTTGTTTCCCGTCATGTGATTGATGCAGCCACTATCTAAAAACCAAATATTATTTGAACACTCTTGAGTTACATTACAAGTCAAAAACACTGACATCTTATTATCTTAAAACTCTTCTGAGATGTGTGCTGATTTCTTACCAACATCTACCTGCCGCTTCAAACACTTAGAAGAAAAATGACCATATCTCTTGCAATAATAACATTGAACATTAGACATATCATACCTTTGATTTCCTTGATGCCATGTTCTATTATTACTACCTGTTAGGAGGACGTTGCTGAGATTTCTCTTCATGCTCATAATTATCTTGTGAACGTCTTTCATCAAATATTTTGCTGCCTATTCCTCTATTACTTGATCTTCATTTGCCTCTTCCTTTATTGAATTGAAACTGAGTTTTGAAGGAATTCTCCAATGTGCTATCATCATATATTCACATCCTCGATTCATGTGCAATCAATGAACCAGTCATATCTTCAATTTTCATTTGACTTGTGTCCTTGAACTCTTCTATGGATACAACAACTGCCTCAAATTTATTTGGAAAACTTTGAAGAACTTTCTAGATCACTCTCTTGTTTGAGACGTCTTCTCCATACTGTATCAATTGATTAACAACACTCGTGACTAGAGTTATAAAAGCATCCAAAACTTCGCTATCTTTCATTTTCAAATTCTAGAAATCCCTCCTCAAATTCGGTAACTTGACATTATTTACTTTCGCTACACCCTGATAACCATATTCAAGGGTGTCCCACGCCTTCTTCTAAGATTTTGCATTTGAGACTTTTGAAAGCATCATGTAATCTAAGCCTTGTTGAATAAGGCCAAGAGCTTTATTATCTTTCTTTCTGTTCTCTTTTAATAACATTCGTTTAGCATTTGTAAGAGCCATCTCTTTTGCCTCATTAGAAGGCTCTAGATACCCATTAGTAACGAATCCCCAAATATCATGATAATGCAACAATGTTCTCATTCAAATAAAATAGGAATAATAACTTCTTTCATTCAAAATAGGAACTTATGAATGTGTAATATTTGTATTTGTCACCGTCTCTCACAAATAATTTAAATCTTCAGATACAAATTTAAAAAAAAATTTACGTTGTATTACTTTCAATTCATTTCAAAGGAAAATTAGAAAATGATAGCTTTTAAATGTCCTTCCAATAACTTTCTGCAACACTTTTAAAAACAAACTTTAAATCACCCTTTTATGACTTTAAACGCTTTATACTCCCTTCATAAAAAAAACATATTAATCATTATGTTTGTAAGGATAAACCATTTTTTCAAACTTCATAAGATAAACCATATTTTCAATATACTGTGAAGGGTATTCAAACATTATTCCTTCTCAAAGTTATAAAGGCTTTAAGAAAAAATTGCGCACTTCACCTTTGCATATTTTCCTTCAACAAATTTTTGTCACCATTGAGTGTCAACAAAAATCGATTTGCTTGGATAGGTCAGAAGATTCCAACCGGTGGCTCCAATTCACCAAATTTCATACAGAACTATCCCGATTTCGTGTAGTTTTACATATGATATACCTCCTCTAAAACCTTTGCAACTCAAAACTCTTCCACTGAACTCCTCTGTATTTGACAGGAAACTGCAAGAGGATAGGAATCTCTAAGAAAAACAGCATAATGATACTCTTGAATGACACCTTTGGAATGGCAGAAATGTCGACCTCAAACAGAGGAATACTGATTCAATATTTCTCTCAATCTGGCTCTGATACCAGATGAAAAAAAAATATAGAACAACATAACAGAGACACATACCAATATCACAGAAAATCGCAACTACAACTGCTTAATTACACACAAGAAAAAATCCAAGAGTGAATGATCTCTGTCTCTCACAATCCCTTCTATTAATAGAAAACATTAAGTCGGTTACATCAATTAAAAAATTAATTTTTTAGGTTTTTTTGCCCCTTCTTATTCGAATCAGTATTGGCCTTTCTAATGCGAAGAGTTGTGGAGGTTTGATGAAGCGGCGGCAATTGTTCAGAGTTTGAAGAGGTATGGTAGTGAGGTAGCGCATGCGATGAAATAATTATGCTTACATGAATTATATATAGAAAGTATTTCGGCCAAAGCTACGTAAATATGCAAATCCAAAAATGTGAAACTAGAGAGTGAAGCTCGCACTATAGATTCTAAGGTGGTAATATGCAAGGCATTGCAAAAGTATAATCCTCCCTTGTTCTCATACTACATCTTGTCAAAAAAATATTTTTGGAAAAAGTGTTTTTATGTAGTAATTATCATAGATATAAGATGTTAGGTGTTAGAAACCCTTTACCCTTTCCCCATATTCTGTCAACACCCACAAAATATGATTCATGGCATGCTAGAGAATTTACTAAATAATGAAAATGAAAATAGGTGGACGGTTATAGATTGAATTAAAACTTCAGCTGGGCCTACCTGAATAGTGATATTCTTAGCTCCTACAACCCTAACTTTCTATAGATTGTTAGTCAAAGATATTTTAGTCACTTCATATTTACTCTAGGTGTGTGCAACAAATATATGGGCTTTCAATCTATATTTCCAAAAGTTGAATAGTGATTAGCTTTAGTAATTTATTAATATACTTCAATCCAAACTCAATTAATGGAAAAAAAAACTAATTGTTTTAAACAAAAACTCTTTCTTCAATTATTGGCAAGCCTCTTTTAGTACGTGATTTCATATATATATATATATTGTGTTAGGCTATTTGTATTTTTTTTCTCATATATGAGAAAACTATATAACGCTCATTTTAAATCTCTTGGTATATAAGAAAACTATATAACACTCATTTTAAATCTATTAAAGTACTTCATAATTTCCTAAGTTCTCTTCGTGATGCATTCATAATTTTTATATGTACGTAAAACAAAGTTGTAGAGCTTTACACATTTTATTTGAGAAATTGTACTCTGAAAATGCTAAATTTATTATGATAATTGGTTAGCTAAGTTCATTTCTTTCGGGTTAAAATTTTCTCCTAAATCCACCACAAAATGATATTAGGGATCGAAAGTGTACAATATTCATATCGATTCATGGAAGAATGACATAGTACCCGATGTCGTTGAGGGAATTCACTTATTAATGGACTTTAACTTAAATAGAAATCTCATTCGAATGGGCCAAACACTAAATCGTTTTATCGATAAATGGTTTTCTGAAAAACATTTTTTATTAATTCACATTGTTCGTTGAAATGTAGTTGTGTGCATCTGAATGTTATAATTATATTCTATTTTAAATTAATTTGTATTGTAGTAATTAATTCAAAACACACCATGGTGTTTTGAGTCATTTCCTTTAGTAATTTATATCCGCACTGCATTCATGATTTAGAGATGTACGTTAAGCGAGTGTGCAAGGAGGGTGTCAAAGGCTTTTGGTCCAGCGACGAAAGGAGGATTCTCATCAACTCCTGAGGATATGAAAATTAATAGGTGAAGATCAAATTATTTAACAGACTTAATAACTAAATCAGTTTTGCAATTTGTTTAAAAAAATCTTAGATATTTAACAAATTTTAAGAGATTTTCTTAGATATGTTTGGATTTCTTAGAATCAAAAGTAAAGTAGCAAGTGTTTGTTTGGTTTTTTGTTTTTATTTTTTATTTTTTTCTCTCATTTATAAATTTTTCTGCAAGAACTTAAACACGGGAATCACTGGTGCTATGGCATACCATTTGCAATTGTTTCCCTAGATGAATCTTCATGCGTTGTGATTTTTCCATGTGAACCCTTCTACTCATTTGATCTTTATTTAAATACCTTAAATGATCTGAATGGAATGTATTAGTTTTTTTGTGCTAAGTATCCAAACAGTAATTAAATTGTGTGCATAAGGTTCACTGAAGTTTGCAGGTGAAAAAAATGGTTTTAACTTAGTTAAACTGACTTTTATGTAAGCTTAAAGCATGTAAATTAGCTTGTATAACACTGTACAGTTGTATATAACACATAAATAAACATCACATGTAACAATACTCAGCAAATTTTATGAAGCAGTTCACCCCTCGCGGGCTACATTTGTTGGTCAAGCTCCCAATGGCATGTCCCTCATATCTTATTGCTCAAAAATGGCAAGTACATGTGAATAAAAGCCTCAAATGTCTATTCTCTCTGTAAAAACAGCTTCAAAATTCTTTAATTCGTCAGGAATGACTATTCATTTGCAAAACCCAGAGAATGGATGCTCAAAATATTGAAAACACCCTAGTGGCCTTAGTCGCTCCTTGACCACTCCTAAAGAAAAAACTGCACAATATGACCTCTGATGGCTCTCAAAACTTTTCCAATGTGTTCAGAATGTCGGAATTAGCCAAAAATGACTATTCATTCCCCACAATTGGTCAAATATCCAAGGATTTATGGACAAAACAATAAACTGCCCAATGTCCCCTAGGAAAGCTCCTAAAAAACTGGAGGAACTCCAGCTATGTCCGGAAAACTAGCTCCCGCTGCCGAAATTAGCTATTTTGCCAACATCTCCGCTAGCTAAACTGCTAGAACTGGCAGTTAACATAAATGCTGACAATTTGGGCAGTCACATGTGGATAAGGTTAATCGTCGCGTTAAATGTTTGCAACTCTGCCATTCGAGTCAGAACCTGGAGCCGTTGGTTCCATAACCTTTACATTCATTTGTTAAACCCTGCCATGTGGTAGGTCTGGATTATTCATCGAGGTTTGCATAAGGGTTAGGGTCGTGAGCACATGGTCATATGGAGGGGGGAGGGGATGGGGTTTGGCCCTTCGAGGCTGGCCTCCCCAGCCCCCAACCTCAAAACACGTCAACAATAAATATACGTGGAGCCCCTTATGGTTAAGAAACATCCAGTAGCCCGAGCGGTCAGGTGCATGCATTGTTGGGCGGGAGGTCCCTCATTCGATCCCCAAACTCTCCAAAAAAATTTATATGTCTCTTCGTCCTCCAGCCTGATGCCACGTGACACCCGCTGATTGGCCAAAAAAACAAAACTATATAATAAAATAATTTCCAAAATATATATTTTTTGAAATTTTTTTATCCAAAGTCAAATTTATTCAAAGGTCCAATTTTTGGAGTTTACTGGCCTTTTTAAACTTTAATAACTTCTGCAGACGACCTTTATTTTTTGAATCGTTCACGATGCCAGAATCACAGCGACGAGACCTTTCCGGTCGCTCGGGTTTCAAACCCTTTTGAGCACTTTCATTTTTAAGAATTTTTGAACAATAGACATGATATCCTAATCACACCTCCCCACTAGGAAGCTTTTGGAATCCAAAATATATCTGGACTATTGAACATGAAGATGAGGAGACTGTGTCCCCACTATTCCAATCTTAATCCATTGAAATTTTCGTAATTTCATTAACTGGAGCTTTTCATGAAATGAATTTTTTTTCCTTGATTCCATTGACCAATCACTGTTGTTTTTGACATTGTCATGATGCAAATTTTTGAAACATGTAGAACAAAAACCTAATTTTGTAGAAAAAATCTTGTTTCTACATTGGTCTTTAATCATAGGAAACTTGAAATTACTCTCACCTTGCATCTTGTCCTTATGGCGATTTTTTGTTGAATTAGCCTTGAGCTTGTGTCGATTCCTGACCAAATTTCTTTGCCATTGTACCATGCCTTTTTGAAACTAGCAATGAACATTATTGAATCTTGTGCCATATTTGTCAAGTTTCTTTGCCCTCTCTTGGACCTTTACAACTTCTTGCACTGACACTTTGTTTTGAGCACTGTTCGACACCAAGATCGACTGTTGCAACTACTTGTCATATTCTTTCAAAGACAACATGCTTTCAAACTGAAACAACTCATTACATATATCAGCATTTACATGAAAATGATTAAGTAAAACTTATCTTTGTTTAATTATCATCAATGTCAAGTTTTGACTTGGATTGACGAGCCTCTTCATCTTCCCTACATTAACTAAATAAGTGTCTAGTTTTTTGTGATGAGCTCTCACAATGTACTCCTTGCCATCTTTCAATAAATGGTATTTTTTCTCATGGCGATGGAAGATAGCTTTCCTATCATACAATTAAGGACTTCCCAACACCATACATGTTATATCAAGCAAAACAACATCTAATTCAACTGTGTGAATAAAATGTGTTGTTATTGCAAAGCACAACATGCACTTCTTTGAAACCTATAAATTGGCATCCTTACAAATCCAACCAAGTGGATATGGTTTCAGATGAGGAATGGTCTCAATATTTAGTTTCTTGACTAATTCTTCAAAGATTAAATTCGCATGTGACCCACTGTCAAACAGTGTGTCAAACTTGGTATGTTTGGAAATGACCCTCACATGAAACAATTCAATTCTATTTTCTTCACTTGGATCTTCTACGTGACAGTCAGAAATACTAGAAATGAGTTTATTTTAAATCTCTTTCCCTTTTATGTTCTTTAGTCCCATAGCTATGACTTTTGTTTCATCTCTTGAATCTGACCCTAGGTCTTGTTCAGCTATTGCAACTATCTTGCCTTTCTCCTTGGATTTCTCTTTGGCTTTAAAACATTCTAGTTTCAACTCTGGATGAAGTTTCCAACAATGGTTCTCATCATGGCTTGTTTTACAAAAGTGTTTGCAAAATAATTTTCCCTTCTCTTTTCTAGTATTTGTGTTTCTCTTTTTCTGCCATTTGCCTTTAAACTCACTTTCTTCATTCCCATCTAAGTTTTATTTTCCCCTTGCCTCTAAATGTGTGGCTTGAACACAAACCTCATCTAGGTTTTTAGGATTAAACATGAGGATTGTATGTCTTATGTAGGTATGTAAACCTCCTATATACTTGAGAACAGTGTCTTGGCTATGCAAATCTACTCCTATTAAAAGAGCTCTTCTTCTAAATTCTTGAGTATACACTTGTACATTTTGTCCTTTCAATTGTTTAAAATTTTTCCAGTTCATTATGGATTTCTGCATGTGAGCTAATGGATAAAGCTGTTGTTTTATTGCAGAAATGAAATCAATCCATGACAAAATAATCTTACCATATTTCTTGATCTCCTCCTTTGTCTTGGCTTCCCACCAAACAAGTATTGCACCTTCCATTCTCAATGAAGCTAGTTTGATTTTGGTGTCATCATCATGAAAATTTTGAATCCTCAAATAGACCTCTAATTTCCCAATCCAATTATCAAGCTCTTTTGCATTAACTTCACCATCAAACTTTGGTGATTCAAATTTTACATCCATTTTTAGAAAAGGACTTTTACCAATGTTCTTTGACTTGTGTGACTGTTGTACTAAAGATGAAGTAGAGATTGATGAAGCAAAAGATGAGGGCGATGATGGCAACTTTCCATTGTCTTCATTTCCTCCATTACCCTTCTTGGATTTATCTTCATCATTATGGCCTCCTGACGATTCCTAACCTTCCTTGTGAAGTTTGGATCCTTATCCTTCTAGTCTTTCATTCCTTTATTAATAAAGGACTCTCACCATTTCAGTTAAGTCAATAAATGCTTTTTTGTACACTCTTTCTTCCTCTTTTGGATCAACTTCTTCATGGGTTCCTTCCTCCCTTGAAGTCATTCTTATGGCTTCCTATGCCTCTTTGAGGTGAAATTGAAGGTGGAGATAATAGCACCCTTGCCCTCCTTGGCCGAGGATTTCTTTTAAGTTTCATCAATTGAACTTCTCCTCTCTTAAGCTTCACCCTAGTAAGCATTAAAACTCTACAAAATGTTAATAAAATCCTTTGCACAAAGGATTAAACAGAGAAAATAATCTAGCTCAACCTAACGCTCAACCTCAGTTCCGATACCAACTTGATCTGAATGGAATGTATTAGTTTTGATGTGATAAGTATCCAAACATCAATTAAATTGTGTGCATAAGGTTCACTGAAGTTTGCAGGTGAAACAAATGGTTTTAACTTAGTTAAACAAATTTGTATGTGAGGTTAAAGCATGTAAATTAGCTTGTATAACACTATGCAGCTATACATAACAGAGAAATAAACATCACATGTAATAGTACTCAGTAAATTTGATGAATTAGTTCACCCCTCATGGGCTACATCTACTGGTCTAGCTCCCAATGGCATGTCCCTCATATCTTAATGCTCAAAAATGTTAAGTACATGTGAATAAAAGCCTCAAATTTTTGTTCTCTCTGTAAAAAAATCTTCAGAATGCTTGAATTAGTTAGGAATGATTATTTATTTGTAGAAAATAGAGAATTGATGCTCAAAATACTGAAAACACCCTAGTGGCCCTAGTGGCTCCTTGACCTCTCCTGAAGCAAAACCTGCACAAGGTGACCTTTGATGGCTCTAAAAACTTTACCAGTCTATTCAGGATGTTGAAATTAGCCAAAAATGATTATTAATTCCCCAAAATTGGTCGAATATCCAAGGAGTTATGGCCAAAACAATAAACAACCCAATGTCCCCTAGGAAAGCTCCTCCAAAACTGGAGAAACTCCAGTTAAGTCTGAAAAACTTGCTCTTAGTGTTGAAATTAGTATTTCCGCCAGCTAAACTGCCAGAACTAGCAGTTAACATAAATTTTGACAATTTAGGCTGTGACATGTGGATAAGGCTAACCATTGCATTAAATGTTTTTAACTCCACTGTTTGAGTCGGAACTCGGAGCCGTTGGTTCCATAACCTTTACATTTAATTCTTTTTAAACCTTGCCATGTGGCTGGTCTAGATTAGCCACCATAGTTTGCATAAGGTTCAGGGTCGTGAGCACATGGTCGTATGGAGAGAGGGGGGGGTTGGCCTCCTCAGGGCCCAACCTCAAAACACGTCACCAATAAATATATGTGGAGCCCCTTATGGTAAAGAAACATCTGGTGGCCCCAGTAGTCGGGCGCATGCGCTATTGGGCGAGAAGTCTCGCGTTCAAACCCAAACTCTCCAAAAAAATTATAGGACTCTTCATCCTCTGGCCTGGGACCACGTGGTAGCCTTTGGGCTGGAAACGTGGTGCCCGCTGATTGGAATTATATATATATATATATATATATATATATATATATATATATATATATATATATATTTCCAAAATATTAATTTTTTGAAAAAAATTTATACAAAATCAAATTTATTCAAAGGTCTAGTTTTTCGAGTTTACTGGGCTTTTCAAAATTTAATAACATCTACATACGACCTCTGTTTTATGAACCATTCACGGAGCCAGAATCGCAGCGACAAGACCTTTCCGATCGCTCACGTTGCAAGCACTTTTGAGCACTTTCATTTTGAGCATTTTTTAACAATAGACATGATCTCCTGATCATTAAATATTTTTCATCCAAAACATTATCTTGAGCTCAGAAGGAACTAAGGAAATATTCTTCATTCAATTCTTAGTCCTTAAAGTTATTTGGAAGGAAAAAATTAATTCCAATCTATTATAATTTCAATTCACAATTTTGATTTGAGTGTATGATAGATTTAGACTAATGTTTGTATCACTTAAAAATTTTTATGTGGGCATGATATTTTCTCTTGGGGATGAAATCTACCCAATTGAATGATACAATGCTCAGTAGTCTTGAGTTGGACACAAATTTCTTGGACAAGCCATACGTCCCTTGGTAATTTTTATTTAGGCAGAATAAGGGTAAGATTTAGTTGTATATCACTACCCATTGTAGAATCAACTACAATACAAGCTAAATGTTTTCCTCTTAGGAGAAAAAACAAAATTCTAAATCGTAGAAGTGCATCTTGTGTGGCTAATAAGTTTAAATATCAGCGAGAGAGAGAGATAATAAATGTTATCACTACAAGAATTTATTTATTTGTTTTTTTTTCATAGGGTGGATTTCTTATAGGCATGCAAGGTTACACATGAATATAATAGGGTGTGTTGGTGAATTTACGTGGTGGGCCATCTTTTTAGGGTCCATATTTTGAAGCTAGTTATGATACCATATGTGAGGACCAAACCTAGGTCTTCTAAGTAAACCAATTTTTCATTTAATTTAATTACAATAAGAAGAAAATAGCATGTTTATAAGTCTACATTTACTTGATAAAAACATATATTGTAAATTTGATCAAAAACATATTAAACATATAAGAAATTTCATTTCCATCAATTTACATAAATAAAACAACAAACTGAATAATCCCCATTCAAATGGTTTGTTACAAATGCTACTAATTGTGTTAGGATACTTCTAGCTACCCGACTGAATTTACCTCCCATCCAACTAGGAATGATTTCCTAGCCCGGGGAACCTCCACAAGTTCCGTAGCCCTCTAAGCCCAAGTCCAACTAGCTATAGTGTGTCCAAGTTTAAACCAACAGTCTTCAATAGATACAAGTTTTACTTATCTCATTTTCCCCTCCATTCTCTCCCTTCAGCTTCTCCACATTCTTTCTCCCTAAAATAAAATCTCCAATGCCAAAATAAAGATCAAGGATCTCCCCCTTCTCCTATCATCCTCCTTCCTTTTATGTCTCTTCCTCCCATGCACCTCAACCAACTACCATTAATGCCATGAATGACCGCCCATCCTTTTAATTTAAAGACCTTAACTTCCCTTTCCATATCATATACTAAAATAAATTTGAGAAGACACATTGGGAATGAAAATTTTAATATTTAATTCAGAATTAAATTGGAGAAGAGAACTTGGAAAACCTTGGGAATTGAAATATGAATATTTAGTTTAGAAATAAATTGGAGAATACCATATATTATCCAAATGTATATCTGAGTAGACACCCTGGGAATTGAAATATGGATATTTAATTCAAAAATAAAATTGGACAAGACAACTTAAAAAACATTGGGAATTCATTAATAATTAAATAATAAAAATTCATAATAGAAAAAAAAGATTTCAAATTCACAAGTGTAGGTATATACCCATATTAATTAATAATTATAAGTCAATATTTTCAAGTTAATTAAACATTAATAAAAAATCAAATGATGGGATCATGTAATACATTACAATGTTGCAACATTTGAAGTTTTAATAGATAGAAAAGTGGAAAGACTACCCTAGAAAAATAAGGTAGAAGAAATACAAATCCAAACAGTAGGGTCATATTACTTCAAGATCTCCTCGAACCTTCAGAATTAATCACAACTTTCCACCATACTTCAATAGTGTGAAAGACTTGAAAAGGATGAGAACCCATACCTAAAGAGTAACAAAGCTATCAAGATGAGATGGGATGAATAATTATGGATAGGTTTGATCACATGTGAAAACCTTGATATTAATTTCTAATAGCACAAACACAACCTATAATATCTGTGTAACCTAGCCAGGTATATTGTACCCACAACACACTGAGTTAACCCCATTAAAAAAAATTCAGTTATAATAAATAAGAATTTGATATCATCTAGACAGAATGAAGTGACCATGTAAAAAATTACATAAATTCAAGCAGACAATAAATTCACAATAATTCCGAGGAGACAAGATATTTAGACACAAGTCACATGCATAAACTAAATGGAAGAGAAAAGAAATAAATTTAATCGATACCCATGAAGAAAATTCCAAGAAAAATAACATATTTTCTGACAATAAAAATGTACATTTTTAGAAAATTTATTTTAGTGGATTTTGAAATCAAAATGTTTGTTTACCCCTAAATCTCAGTTAATTTCTAGTAAATAAAAGTATAAGGTGAGAATATTGATAAACCTTTCTCGGTGTTATTAATTCCCTTACCACTAAAAAAAATTCAAAGTATAAATATCAATAAACACTCAAGCCAAAGGATGACAACAAAATTTGGGCATAGGATGAACCAAAGAATTGCCTAGCATAAAGAGAGCGAGAACCAATTTTTTATCACTTTAATTCACCTTGTGATAAATACATTATTATTTGACTGAAACGTTTTTGCGATAGTATCATCGTTCAAGGACTGATGAGTATGGGATTTATTGGGGTTGTTAAGGCTGGAAGAGCATAGAATAGTAGGAATTAATACTCAGCCACACACATCGATTACCGTGAAGTTTAGGTAGGTCCTCCATCTTTCTCATAGTGGAGTTCGATCTGTAATATGTGTTAAAATTCAAGTACTTAAGTAGAGGAAGAGAAGCCTAAACGTTTTGTTGAGTGTGGAGTCATCATGGAAGGAGGCATTATGAACATTGAACAAAGGTGGCATTGCCAAGAAGAGTTTAGACTATTGTGTATTACATGTATACATAAAAAATTTAAAATCTATTTGTAAAAAAATAATAGATCAATGCAAAACGATGGAAATAAAAAAAATTAAATCCGTTGATTTTTATTATAATATCAAGGGAATTAATAGGTAGAACCAATGCTTAAAATAGAAGTTTAAATAACACACAGTCCTGAATAAATTATCAATGCTTCTTATCATAAGCTTGGTGCATATTTCAACCAAGAACCCAAGACCATACCCTCCCATGCCACAACATAATGTCAAAACATGGAAATTATTTTTGGTAGTGAGGAGACTATTCAATAGGTGGTCATATCCTCATGTGCCAAGTTAAAGAAGGCCAAGGAGTCCTTAGGGGAAGAAATATAGGTATAACCTTACTTGACCTATATGAAGACAGAAGAAAAAGATGAATCTTTTTTCATCATTTGGGAGATTCCATTGTCATGGAGAATATGCATCTAGTGTTGGAACTTAGCTTCCATTTGAAATGTTGAATCAGTCAGTGGACTACTAACCCTCCATTTCTTTACAAAAAGAAAACATAAATGCGTAAATCCAATATCTATTAATGTCACTAGTGGATAAGATACCATTGCGTTGGTCTCCAGTGTGTTAGCAATGGTTGTTCTTAAATTCTTCTTGGTAGCAGAACCCAACGCTGTAATTTACATCAATTCACCATATGTTACTAGATCCTTAGTATCTCCAAATGAAATTGATACCAAACCTTTTAGTTGCACCATCACATACTTCCAAAATATTATATTACCATGATTTGACCATTTTTCAACCTCAAAATATTGTCATGTATACGTGTTCCACACATGAAATTCCAACTACTAATATGGTCAAATTAAAAAAATAAAATATAATTGAAACAAAAAATAAATAATTGAAGGTTTGGGTGCGCATGTGGTCTTGGATGCATTCATCTTTTCCCCATGTTAAGACCATTAATTTACATTCTGTAAAAGAGTGAAAATGTGAAGTTGGGTTACACTTTTTTCCCTTTTTTGAGAAAAAAATATCATGTTTTTTCGTGTTCTTCAACTTTCTCCAAGCCAAAAAAAATTTTTAGTTTAGAATTTCATTTTAGGATAAAATTAAAACTCGTTAGAAATTTTATTAGCTTTCTATTACTTATTTTTTGGAATTTTTTTATTCACATTGGATATGTCAACTTAACATTTCTTCGAGTGTGTGTTCTTTAACAATCAAAGTATTCATGAAAATTCATGTGTCAAATGCATTGGTGTATTCTTTGAAAACTTTGTTTTTTTGAGAAAAAAATGGGTTACAACAATCTAGACAGAGTCTACTTCGGTATCATTATATTTACAAAACCAAATGATGCATATTATAATTACTAGAATTTTTTGAACTGATCCAATATGAAAAAACTGCATATTTTGAATATGTTTTGGCTCGTGCGATATTTCTCAACATATTAGGTATAATCTAAAAATCTAAAAACTACCCATTACAGACGATGGATCAATGTAATGCACCATAATTTTTTCAATTTTTTTTGAGTGTATTTTGGAAGATACATCATTTTTATTTCATTGAATCATAATGACCTTCATAAATTGTTTCCACCCATTTTATTACAAAATTAATTAAAATTAGTAAATATTTATGGAATTCCATAAAAGTTATATTTCCTAGAAGTAGAGTGAATTCTGCAAATTTTTGTCTTGGTTTCGACAGTTAATTCATAAATTTTGATGGAGTTTAATCATTCCAAAGTTGAAGAAATGTGTTCAAAGTCGAGCTACTGTGTAGTTGTAGAGGTGTTAGTTTGGTCGAACGTTTAAAAAAGTTCAGTCAAATTATTTTTTGTCGCATCGGCCCATTAATTCTAACGACACAAAAGTGCAACTGAATTTTTTAGAGAAGTTCGGCCGAAATTTTGCTCGCAAATTATCTCGGCCGGAAAATTCAATGAAGCCCCTCCAAAAAAAACATTTCGCAACTATATAAATAACCAAAACTAGAATCATTATTTTTTCATATCTTCGCATATTTCTTCATTTGGGCTGATTTTGCGAAGGACTTTTTTTGGGCTTAATTTTCAAAGTGCTCTTTTTGGGCTTAATATTGAAAGGAAATTTTTTGGAGATAGCTTTTAAAGTGACATTGTTTTAGAGGTTTTTTGGGCTTAATTTTAAAAGGACATTCCTTGAGGTATTTTGTTTAAGTGACATTTTTTGAGAGGTTTTTTGGGCTTAATTTTCAAAGGACATTTTTTGGAGGTATTTTTTAAAGTGACATTTTTTAGGAGGTTGGGCTTAATTTTCAATGCACATTTATTGGAGGTATTTTTTAAAGTGACATTTTTTTAGAGTAAGTGTTTTGGGCTGAAGTAAATCTTTTATAATGATTTTTTTAAGTGGGTTTTTGCAGGACTTGGAAGAAAATATTTAGAGCTTCATTTCATTTTTAAAAGACATTTCTTTGGTGTATTTTTAAAGTAAGTGTTTTGGGTTGAAGTATGTATTTTATGAAAGAAATTTAAAATGAGTTTTTTTTAAATTAAACCTTTTGTGATGCTTTTTTTAATTGATTTTTTGTCTAAATTTTTATGTAGTGAGTTTTTTTTACAGGATTTTGAAGGAAATTTTTTGAAATTCATACTAAATTATCATGGGAAATCGAAGGAATTGCAAGAGAACATATGATTGAGCAAGAGACCCGAAGGAACATATAGAACAAGGGAGAGAATATCGCAAAAAAAAGAGAGAAGAATTCTCAAATATTGAAAGGGAAAATCAACTTCAACTGGAAGTTGAAACATGTATGTAAATGTAAATATTGTAAATTTGATATTTAAAAATTGATGAGTGTATTGTGAAACTTAATTTTTATTTGATGAAGTAATTTGAAAAATATTTTGCAATGTAAACATAGAGAGATATTCCTCAAAACATTGATGATGAGATAGAAAATTTTGAAAGAGAAAGTGAAAGAGATATTGAACCAATGATTGAGGATGTTGAAAATGTTGAAAGAAATTCAAGTGAAGAAATTGAATCACCAGGTACCTATCTATCTATATATATATATTGAATGTTTATTATTAAATTTATACATATTTATTAATTTAAGTAGTTATTGAATATGTAAACTCATTATGTACAGTTAATTCTAATATATACATATGAAATCAATATCAATGATGAGATGTTAGAAATGCTGACATTCACACATATGGAGATAAAAGAGTTGACCATGTTATACGATATCATGTTAATAGAATTATTGATTCGTTCTTCAAAGATGAAACTATGGAAGTTCAAGCCCAAATGTTGAAATTAAAAGAAGCTACGGCTTTATTGGGTATTCGAAAATTAATAAAAGATAAAAAAAAGAAATGAAGGAAAATGTGATACAAAATATAAATAGTGCTCTAAAGTCAATTGGAAGATCTGAGAAAGAAAATTTCTTTAGATGCACATAGAGAAATATATTAATTGCAGTGGTTTCATCAAGTATTAAATATAAACACTTGGTAAAATCTATGGCACAAGCATTAGGAACCTCACGAAAAACTTTGCACAAACATTGGAAATTTTAATTGCAAATAGATGTAAATGATAGACTCGCTTGTTGGACAACTAGTTGTAGGAAACCATACAAATATAGACTTGGAGAAGATGTTGAAAAAATAATATATGAATATTGGATGAAAAATTCACTTGTTTCACCAAAAGAAAGGGATGTGATGCGAAGAATAATAACACGAAATCAGTACGAAGAACATGCAAAACATTTATTGGACACCACTCAAATAGAGTTTTTCAACAAGTTCATAGAAAAGAATCATGAAATTAATGTCTCAATTAGTGATTTTGTGCAACAAAAACCATGGTATGTTAAACCTATCACTGTACGTGACACTTGTTGTTGTCATTATCATGTGGAATTTTAGTTATATTATGATACATTTCTTAATTTTGGTAAAACATTTTGGAAAGATTCACCTCCTCCTTCCACTATCCATGATTTCATATCTCAAATTCTATGTGGAAGATAAATCCATGAATTATTTTACCAAAAGAAATGTGTTGGTGGTAAAAAATGCAATGATTCTAGAAATTTGACTAAATATCAAAAAAAATATCGTACTGATATAAATGATCAATCATTGTCCGAAATAAAAGTGAAATGGAAGAGATATGAATATATTCATACATTGATTGGTTGAAGTAGTACTACAAGTGATAAAATAGGTGATTTATAAGAAGAAGAAATTGTTGTGATAGATTTTTTGAGAAATTTTGAGGCAAAAATATATAAATACACCAACCATTCCTATAGAGATCAATGGTAGGACTTGAAATTCAAAAAATCCTGTGAAGTTTTTCCACCAAGGACCATTTTGTCAATAGTTGATTTTGTAGAAAACTACATATTTGTTCCACAAAAGGAAATACAGAGTTAATACTATCGTTTTGACCAAGTCTCCATGCTTATCGATATTCTATATAGACATGTTGAACAAAATGTTGATCATATAGAAAGCACCAGTGAAAATCTCCATGTTATTAAAGAATATCAATTTTATATCAGTGAAGATTGTACACATGATACATATTTTGTATAACATTGTTTTGAAAATATTTATGACTCCTTGAAAGTTGTGAAATAAAATTCAATGAATATTGGATATGGTTAGATGGATGCACAGGTCAAATAAAATATTCATGATCATTATTTTGGTTGTGTCGTCTTCATATGAAAACCCACATTAAACATTGTTGGGATTTCTTTGAGACTGGTCATGGAAAAGGAGAACATGACGGTGGAGGGGCATGTATAAAATGAGCACTTCAAAGATATCAAATGGACCACTCTGCAAACTAACTTGTCTCAGCTGAACAAGTTGTTCAATGGTGCATCATTGCACTAAGCCATGAAACTAGCCGATCAAGGGAAGTACGAAGGTACATCACTTAATTTTTATTGGATGTCTAATTTTAAACATTATTTGTCACAATCTTTGATGGTATTTTGAATAACATATTTATATTCTTGTTTAAATTTTCCATATAGGGTTTTTTGGCATATTAGGGTCCAATATGTAGATAGATTGATCGAAGATAATGTTGAAACAATAAAAGGGACTCGAAAATTGCATTCAATTAAAACAACATTGTCCAAACTTTTTTTTGCATTGGATAAAAGAAAATATTCTTCGTTTTGTCATGTTTGCATAGACAACACAAAATACAATGATGTTTATGAAAACAAAATGTATGTAAAAAACTGGAAACATAATTTCCGTACAAAACTTTGAAGAAATGCAATCAGAGGAGACTACAGTATCATCCGAAGGTGATCGAGTTTCTCATCTTGTTAGAGAAGGTAACATTTTAATTGCTTTAAAAATATGGAGATCTAGAAATAGATAATAAAATCAAGTACATGTGTTCATTTTAAAGTTAAATTTTCATGTTAATTATTATCTAAATTTAAATGTAAGTTTTTTTTATTGTGTAGGAGATTTTTTTGTTGTAGTTGCACCTACTACCAATGATGAAAATGTGAAGTATCATTTGATGCATTGCACTGAATGAAAGAATAAATTATTGGAAAAATATGATGATAACGGGTTTACATATGACAGAGGGTCTATTATACTGAAAGGTTATTTTTTCCAACAAACTCATCAAAGTTGGATCTTGTTTACTTTCAAGACTATGAACTTGATGTCATAAGTTGTCAATATAGTCACTTTGTGTGTGCAGCACGCATAAAGTTGACAGAATTTCAATCAAATAAAAAATTGAAAATTAAGAAATGGTATATGTCAAAAGCCGATCATGAACAGATCATTATAGATGAAATTCTATTAGAATTTTTTATTGAAATACGTAATAATTTTTTCTCTTTGGATTCATCTTTTAGAACTTCTGGAACTCAACTAAAAATTGTAGCCTTTTTTTTGTGAATTCTTAAGTTTTACAATTATTATAATATATATATTTTATGTTATATGTACAAGTGTTTGCACATGTACATTGTTTTGGTACATGCACACGAGTAATTTATACACATGTGTACACATACACATGTAGATTATCTGGTCTTAAATGATTTCATACATTCTCTGGTACAATTTTTCATAATTTCAATATTGAAAAATGTACATATATATGCATCTAGCATAGTTGATATAATGAAAATTTTAAGTTGCGCGATTTTGTTTTAGATGTATCTATTAAGAAAATTATAATAATATTCATTCTTGAATGCAAAATGTGTGGTATGTGTTTTGTAATTTCCAGTTTACTATCAAATGAAAGTAGTTTTTCTATGTACATTAATAAAAAATGTTGTGTACTAGATATATGTTTTAATGCAATTTTAATATTTTATGATTGTTTGACACATATATAAATACAGAGAATTTTATGATTCTTTTTAGATATATACATCAATATCTATTGTACTTGAATCATTTTTACATATATTCAAACATGTACTTCAATAACTTTTATTTACATATATTCATGAACTTAAATATGTAAAACCATCTATGATTATTTTAAATGACATGTGTGATCATGCAAAATGTACTTAAATATCACCTAAATAATAGAGGTATCCTAATATTATATAACATTCACACACATGTTCAAATGCATAACATGTACCAATGTATGTCTTAAATGTAATTTGAAATTTCCATCTACATTCATTTTATATTTAAAAAAAAAATGACAACTTGTGTGAGTTCCCTATATTACTAGTATAGTCCCTTATTGTTGTTAGTGTAACCCCCTTATTGTTATTATTGTACCCCTGTAACCCCCATATTGTTATTATTGTGCCCTTAAATTATTATTTTTAGGTCAGCTAGAATTGCATTGTGGCCCCACTAGGATTACATTGTGGCCACATGGACTCCTATATATAGAAAGGAGGTTTTGTAATTTGTATCATCCAAGAATCGCTCATTTATAAAAAATGTATTGGAGGTTTCCCCCTCGAAGTGGCTTATTTCTAAGGTGTTTATATCTCGTTTCTTCTATTTTTGGAGCTGGTTTCACAACATTTGGTATCAGAGCTTTGGATTCAAGGGTTTTGTAGCTCCAAATAGGCCATCGTGGAATTTTCGCTATAACTTGTTTTATACGAAGGTTCAGAAGCTAAAATTTTTAAAGTGCGAAGCTGAAATCCTGAGGAACATCGGTGCAAAATGTTAGAGCTTGGTTCACAATATTTTCGAAGATATTATCTATGTAAGTTAGGGCTTTTTGCAAGCTCCTGAATTTCACTTTAAAAAGTCATCGCAAAATTTTCGCTATAACGTTTTTTCTACAAAGGTTTAGAAGCTGAAATATTTAGAGCATGAATATGAAATCCTGAGGAACAACGTCGCAAAATTTCAAAACTTAGTTCGCAATATTTTCAAAGATATGATCTATGGAAGTTAGGACTTTTGTAGGCTCCCGAATTTCATCTCAAAGAGGTGATCACGGGAAAATATTCATAACTCTCTCTCTGATAATTGGATTGGAATTATGTCAAAAAGTGACTAGAATTACACAGACTGTAATTTCTTGTCTATAAATTTCAGAGCCAAAGGAGAAAACAGTGACACGTGGCAAGTCATACAAGGTCGCTCTACTGAACCAGTCCATAATTATGTCATTGTGGGAGATTGGACATAACTTTGTCTTGAAGAATCCAAATCAAGTCAGAACTATGGCATTTGAAAGAAGATTCAAGGGACTACCATAGGGCCGAATTTCAGATATTGAGGATTTGCAAGTATAGAGATAAGTCAATTTCAATATCGAGCTCCTCAAAAGCAAGTAAAAGTTGTGTATTTTGTTTTTCCAGAATTGCATATGTCTTGTTTGAAGAATCAAGTTGAATTGATTCGAAGGGCATATTAATGAATAGATATTAGTATTGGATTCTAAAATGGCCCCTAAAAAGAATTCAACACCAATTAAGCCTTTAGAAGGCTCTACTATGACTCATGAAGACGAAGAATGGCAACATGACATATCAAAATTACAAGAGTAGGTGCAACAAATTTCGCTCTCGCAAAGAGAAACAAAAAATGACATGGAATTTTTGAAGAAAGGCATGGAATCTAAGATGGATGGTTTGAAGAATGGCATAGAAGGTAAGATGGATGGCATGGAAAATGGCATGGAATCTAAGATGGATGGCATGGAAGCTAAGATGGAAAACATGAAGAATGATCTCAAAGTAGACATGGAAGGTTTGACACAGTTGATACAAGAAATGTTTCCTAATGGTGAAAAGATAGTATAGGTAACTCATGATGAGAACAAAATAAATGTTAATCATGATTTCATAAACTCTAATGTTGGAGGGAAGAACCACCATATTCCAAAAATGCATATGAGGAAGTTTGATGGAAAGGATCCTGTAACATGGATACTATAGATGGAGCAATATTTTGATCTCAATAATGTGCAAAACACACAAAAGGTACACATTGAAACTTTACATTTAGAAAAAAATACATTTGTATGGTATCGATGACTTTGATCCCGTAAAAAAATTGTCACTTGGTCAATTTTTACGGAGGAAATGATAGCACATTATGACAATACAAAGACAAACACTTTCTTTAGCCAATTGAAAATTTTCAAACAAAAGTGTTCAGTGGGGGATCACATTGAGAACTTCCAAAAATTGAATATAAGGGAAACCAATATTCCAGAGGAACACAGGATTGATCTCTTCATAAGTACTTTAAAGGATAACATCCAACATGAAGTTCGCATTTTGGAACCTGATTCTTTGATGAAGGAATTCAGGATGGCAAGAAAAATTGAATGTAAAATTATGGCGACAAGGAAGCCTACCACGCACTTCTATAAAGATGGAAGTGTTGATACTCCTAGATTTCCACAACCTATAACGTTGACCGCACAAAAATTGGGAAGAAAAAAGAGCAAAAGGTCTTTGCTACAGTTCTGATAACAAATAAACTAAAGGTCGTAAGTGTGCTGAGAAGAAATTATTTTACATAGATTGTGAAGAGGAAGAAGAAAATGAAAAATAAGAGGATATACACCAGAAACTAGCCCTAGAAGAGGAAGAAATTAGTCTGACCATATCGTGTAATGCATTGGTAGGAATTACCACTCCTCAAACTCTCAAGATAGAAGGACATATCAAGAAGAAAAAGGTAATAGCGTTGATTGATTCAGGTAGCACCCATAATTTTTTTCATTATAAGGTAGCCAAGAAATTGAATTATTTCCTATACCCAGCACCAGAATGTCTAGTGATGGTTGCGAATGGAGGAACTAGAAATTTCTCTGGAAAATTCCATAATATCAAGCTAACCATGGGGGAATATGTATTGAATAGTCCAATGCTTTCCATTCCTATGGGAGGTGTTGATGCTGTACTAGGAGTACAATGGTTACAATCTTTGGGGACAATAGCTTTTAATTTTCAAGAACTTTTCTTGAATTTTTTTTCAGAAGCAAAGGAAATTGAATTACAAGGTATTTCAGGGAAGCCATGAAAGATAATAAGCTCTAATGTCATGACAAAGCTTCTAAATAAAGAACAATGAAGCGTAATTTCACAATTATGCTCACTAGAAGTTCCAACATGAAAATCATCTATTTCTGCAAATCTCCAAAATGTCTTGGGCAATCATTCCAAGGTGTTTAAAACTCCCAAAGGAATCCCACCTATTCATGATCATGATCGTGCTATTCATTTGATTCGAGGAAGTGTTCCTCCAAACATCAGGCCTTGTAGATATCCTTATGTCCAAAAGAGCGAAATTTAACGTATGATTGCATAAATGTTAGAGGAAGGTATAATTCAACCTATTCAAAGTTCTTTCTCTGCTCCTCTAGTATTGGTACACAAGAAGGATGGATCATGGTGAATGTGTCTGAATTATAGGGAGCTCAATAAGCTCACCATTAAAGATAATTTTCCCATTCGTGTGATTAATGAATTATTGGATGAATTACCTAGAGCAATTTATTTTACCAAGTTGGATCTTCATTCAGTATATCATCAATTATAATGAAGACAGAAGATATTCTAAAAAACATAATTTCAAACTCATGAGGGCATTATGAATTTTTGGTCATGCCTTTTGGCCTTACCAATGCACCTTATACATTTCAAGGGTTGATGAATTCCATTTTCAACCCCTTCCTTAGAAAATTTGTGCTAGTATTTTTTGATGATATACTATTCTAGAGCAAGTCTTGGAAGGATCATGTTCAACATGTTGACAGGGTACTCAAACTATTGCAGGAGAAACAATTATATGCAAAAACATCCAAATTTTTCTTTGGAGTACAAGAGGTGGAATATCTGGGTCATATTGTATCTCACGAGGGTGTTAAGGTAGACCCTAACAAAATTAAAGCCATTAAAGAATGGAAAGTCCCCACAACCATAAAGCAGTTGTGAGGATTTCTCGGGTTAACAAGGTATTATTGCAAGTTTGTTAAGAATTATGGGAGAATGGCAACACCTCTAGCAACATTACTGAAGAAAGATGCATTTTCATGGACTCTTGAAGCAACTAAGGCCTTTGAACATCTTAAAGAGGCAATGTGTCTAGCACCAGTCTTAGCTACACCAAACTTCACAAAAACCTTTATTGTGGAATGTGATGCCTCAGGAAAAGGAATTGGTGCTTTTTTAACGCAAGAAGGAAGACCCATTGCTTTTGAAAGTCATACAATCAAAGGAAAGTATTTATAGAAACCTATTTGTGAGAATGAAATGTTAGAAATAGCTAAAGAAATGGCGAACTTACCTAATGGGAAGACACTTTAAGGTAAAAACTGATCATGATAGTCTTAAACACTTTTTGGAACAAAGGCTATCTTCATAAGAGCAGTAAAAATGGGTCACAAATATGTTGCGTTATGACTTTGAAATAATCTACAAAATGGGGAAGCTAAATTTTGTTGCAGATGAACTCTCAAGAAATAATGAAGAGGTGGAAGCATTGCTTTGTGCCATTTCTATTATCCAACCAGATTGGATAACCAAAGCAAGAGATGAATGGAAGAAGGATGAAGAAGTGTGGACACTCATCAAAAGTTGCAGCAAGATCCTAGTACATCTGATACATTTAGTTGGAAAAATGATTCCTTGTGGTACAAAGATCGCTTATATATTTGTAATAATTCCCAACTAAAACAAATGATTCTTTTGGAATTGCATACTTCTCCTTTGGGAGGACACTAAGGATTTTTAAAAACTTACCACAGGGTGAAGAAAGTATTTTTTTGGGATGGCCTTAAATCTGATATTCAAAATTTTGTGGTGGAATGTTTGGTTTGTCAGCAAAATAAAGTTGAGACAATTAAGACCCGAAGTCTTCTACAACCTTTATCCATTCCAGGTCAACGTTGGAAGGAGATTTCAATGAATTTTATCATATGTTTACCTAAGTCTGAAGGAAAGAGTGTCATCATGGTGTTAGTTGATAGACTTACCAAGTATACACACTTTTGTGCATTATCTCATCCATTTAAAGCAAGTACAGTTGCTACTACATTTATGGACACAATTCAAAAGCTACACAGAAACCCAAGGGTTATTGTGAGCGACAGAGATCTCATTTTTAGTGGAAATTTTTAGACAGAGTTATTTTCTTGTTTGGTTACTCAATTAGCTCATAGCGCATCTTATCATCCTCAATCCATTGGTCAAACTGAGATAATAAATAAATTTTTGGAAGGATACCTTCGTTGTTTTGTATCTGATAAAGAAACATAATGGGTCAAGTGGTTACCTCTCGTTGAATGGTGGTATAACACTTCCTTCCATACTGCATCAAAAATGACCCCTTTTATGGCACTTTATGGATATCATCCACCATCCATCACATCATCATTAAGAGAAAATTCGATGGTTGAAGCAGTGGAAGATCACATCGAGCATCAATAAGAAGTTTTCCAACTCTTAGAGGATGACCTAAATTTGGCACAAAATTGAATGAAACAACAAGCAGATTAACATCGTACCTAGAGAAGTTTTGATGCAAGAGACTACGTATTTTTATGGCTACAACTATACAAACAAATGTCCCTCAAGAAAGCTAAGAAGGATAATAAATTATCGCCAAATTACTATGGTCCTTACACGGTGTTGCAAAAGATTGGTACTATGGCATACAAATTGGAGTTTCCTGCTTCTTCACGAGTGCATCCAGTTTTCCATGTTTCATGTTTAAATAAGGTTATAGGTGAAAATCTTCCAGTTCAAACAATATTTCCAGAACTTGATGAGGAAGGAAAAACCATATTGGAACCTGAAGCGGTCATGGAAACAAGAACTCGACAACTAAGGAATCGATCAATTTTAGAGTATCTCATCAAGTGGAAGAACTTACCCACTTAAGATTCTACATGGGAGGATGATAATTTTATACAGAGGCAACCAAAGCTACTCAAGCATTGAGGAAAACACTTTTTTGAAGGAGAGGGGAATGTTAGGTCCCTATATTACTAGTATAGTCCCTTATTGTTGTTAGTATAACCCCCTTATTGTTACTATTTTACCCCTGTAAACCCCATATTGTTATTATTGTACCCTGAAATTGTTATTGTTAGGTCAGCTAGGATTACATTGTGGCCCCACTAGGATTACATTGTGGCACCATGGACTCCTATATATAGAAAGGAGGTTTTTTAATTTGTATCATCCAAGAATTATTCATTCATGTAATGTATTGGAGGTTTCCCACTCGAATTGCCTTATTTCTAAGGAATTGATATCTCTTTTCTTCTATTTGTGGAGATGGTTTCACAACAACTTGAGTTCTAAAAAAAAAAAATTAGATCACAACATTTGATCACATGCCAAATGTAGTTCAACTATCCAAAATATACATGTATTTTCTTATTTGAAATTTCCATTTAGATTCATTTTATATTTTGTTAGGTCCCTATATTACTAGTATAGTCCCTTATTGTTATTAGTGTAACCCCCTTATTGTTATTATTGTACCCTTGTAACCCCCATTTTGTTATTATTGTGCCCTTAAATTATTGTTGTTGGGTCAGCTAGGATTACATTGTGGCCCACTAGGATTACATTATGGCCCCATGGACTCCTATATATAGAAAGGAGGTTTTGTAAATTGTATCATCCAAGAATTTATCATTCATGTAATGTATTGGAGGTTTCCCCCTCGAAGTGGCTTATTTCTAAGGCGTTGATATCTCATTTCTTCTATTTTTGGAGTTGGTTACACAACATTTGGTATCAGAGCTTTGGATTCTAGGGTTTCGCTGCTTATAAATAGGTCATCATTAGCATTGCACCTTTACTAACTTTTTCTTGAAGGTTTCAGGCTTCATGATAAATTGCAGGCGAAATCACGAAGCTTGTCTAAAAATTTTAGAGCTTGGTTCGCAATAGTTTTGGAGATATCATCTGTGGAAGTTAGGTCTTTTTTCAAGCTCCTAAACAGGTCATCGTGGAATTTTCGCTATAATGTTTTGTCTACGAAGGTTTAGAATCTGAAATTCATATGGTGCGAAGCTGAAATCCTGTGGAAATTCATCAAAAAATTTCAGAGCTTGGTGCGCAATATTTTTGGAGATATGATCTGTGGAAGGTAGTGCTTTTTCAGGCTCCTGAATTTCATCTCAAAGAGGTGATCGTGGGAAAAGTTCAATAACTCTCTCTCTGGGCATCGGATTGGAGTGCCGTAAAAAGTGGTCACAAGTACACAGAATGTAGTTTATTGGCTATCAATTTCAGAGACAAAGAATGAAACAGTGACACGTGGCAAGTCGTACAAGTTCGCTCTACTGAACCAGTCCATAATTAGGTCATTGTGGGAGATTGGACACAACTTTGTCTTGGAGAATCCAAATCAGGTCATACCTGTGGCATTAAAAAGAAAATTCAGAGGGCTACTACAGTGCTGAATTTCAGATATTGAAGATCTGCAATCACAGAGATAATACAATTTCAATATCGAGCTCCTCAAAGCAAGAAAAAGGTGTGTATTTTTTTCAAATTGCACAAGTCTTGTTTGAATAATCAAGTTAAATTGATCCCAAGAGCATATTGTAGAATAGATATCAGTATTGGATTCTAAAATGGCCCCTAAAAAGAATTCAACACCCATTAAGCCTTCAGAAGGCTCTACTATGACTCATGAAGATGCAGAATGGCAACATGACATATCAAAATTACAAGAGCAAATTTCGCTCTCGCAAAGAACAACAAAAAATGAAATGGAAGTTTTGAAGAAAGGCGTGGAAACTAAGATGGATGGCGTGGAAGCTAAGATGATTGGTTTGGAAGCTAAGATGGATGGAATGGAAGTGGGCATGGAAGCTAATATTGATGACATGGAAGCTAAGATCGATGAGAAAATGGAAAACATGAAGAATTTTCTAAAAGCAGACATGGAAGGTTTGACAAAGTTTATACAAGAAAGGTTTCCTAATGGTGAAAAAATAGTAGAAGAACCTCATGATGAAAACAAAATAAATGTTAATTGTGATTTCCTAAACTCTAATGTTGGCGGGAAGAACCACCATATTCCAAAGATGGATATGAGGAAGTTTGATGGAAAGGATCCTGTAACATGGATACTACAGATGGAGCAATATTTTGATCTCCATAACGTACGAAAACACTACCAAATTTGGTAACCGTTTTAGAACAAAATACATTTGTATGGTATCAGCATGTGGTGTCACTTGAGTCCAATTTTACGGAGAAAATAACACAATAACACATTATGGGGCAAAATCGATCCTTTGGCAATTGATAAATCACAAAACAAGGTTTAGTGGGGCGACATTGAGGACTTTAAAGGAAAAATTAGATATAAGGGTAACTAATACGAACACGAGTTGATATCTTCATAGGCACTCTAAAGGATAACATCCAACATGAAGTTCGTGTTTTGGAACCTGATTCATTGGAGAAGGCATTCAGGTTGGCAAGAAAAGTTGAATGTAAAAATTATGGCAACAAGGAAGCCTACCACTCAATTCTATAAAGAAGGAAGTGTTGCTACGCCTAGATTTCCACAACCTACAAGGTTGACACCACAAAAATTGGAAGAAAAAAGAGCAAAAGGGCTTTGCTACAGTTGTGATAGCAAATACACTAAAGGTCATAAGTGTGTTGAAAAGAAATTATTTTACATAGATTGTGAAGAAGAAGAAGAAAATGAAAAAGAAGAGGATATACACCAGGAACCAGCCATAGAAGAGGAAGAAATGAATCCGACCATATCATGTAATGCACTGGCCGGAATTACCACTCCTCAAACTCTCAAGATAGTAGGACAGGTCAAGAAGAAAAGGGTAATAGTGTTGATTGATTCAGGTAGCACCCATAATTTTATTCATTGTAAGGTAGCAAAGGAATTAAATTGTTTCCTATACCCAGCACCAGAATGTCAAGTGATGGTTGCAAATGGAGGAACTATAAATTTCTCTGGAAAATGCCATAATATCAAGCTAACCATGGGAGAATATGTGTTGACAAGTCCAATGCTTTCCATTCCTATGGGAGGTGCTGATGTTGTACTAGGAGTACAATGGTTACAATCTTTGGGGACGGTAGCTTTTAATTTTCAAGAACTTTTCTTGAAATTTTTTTCAGAAGGAAAGGAAGTCGAATTACGGGGTATTGAAGGGAAGCCAGGAAAGATAATAAGCTCTAATGTCATGACAAAGCTTCTAAAGAAAGAACAACGAGGCGTAATTGCACAATTATGCTCTCTAGAAGTTCCGACATCAAAATCATCTATTTCTGCAGATCTCCAACAAGTCTTGGACAATCATTCAAGGTGTTTGAAAATCCCAAAGGACTCCCACCTATTCGTGATCATGATCATGCTATTCATTTGATTCCAGGAAGTGTTCCTCCAAACATCAGGCCTTATAGATGTCCTTACTTCCAAAAGAGCGAAATTGAACGTATGATTGCATAAATGTTAGAGGCGGGTATAATTCAACCTAGTCAAAGTTCTTTTTCTGCTCCTGTAGTATTGGTACACAAGAAGGATGGATCATGGTGAATGTGTCCGGATTATAGGGAGCTCAATAAGCTCACCATTAAAGACAAATTTCCAATTCCTGTGATTGATGAATTATTGGATGAATTACATGGAGCAATTTATTTTACCAAGTTGGATCTTCGTTCAGGATATCATCAAATTAGAATGAGGACTGAAGATATTCCAAAAACAACATTTCGAACTCATGAGGGTCATTATGAATTTTTGGTCATGCCTTTTGGCCTTACCAATACACCTTCTACATTTCAAGGGTTGATGAATTCCATTTTCAAACCCTTCCTTAGAAAATTTGTGCTAGTATTTTTTGATGATATACTAATCTACAGCAGGTCTTGGAAGGATCATGTTGAACATGTTGACGAGGTGCTCAAACTATTGCAGGAGAAAAAATTATATGCAAAAAAATCCAAATGTTTCTTTGGAGTACAAGAGGTGGAATATCTGGGTCATATTATATCTCACGAGGGTGTTAAAGTAGACCCTAACAAAATTAAAGCCATTAAGGAATGGAAAGTCCCCACGACCATAAAGCAGTTGCGAGGATTTCTCGGGTTAACAGGGTACTATCGCAAGTTTGTTAAGAATTATGGGAGAATAGCAGCACCTCTAACAACATTATTGAAGAAAGATGCATTTTCATGGACTCCTGAAGCAACTAAGGCCTTTGAACATCTTAAAGAGGCAATGTGCCCAGCACCGGTCTTAGCTACGCCAGACTTCACAAAAACCTTTATTGTGGAATGTGATGCCTCAGGAAATGGAATTGGTGCAGTTTTAATGCAGGAAGGAAGACCCATTGCTTTTGAAAGTCGTCGAATCAAAGGAAAGTATTTACAGAAACCTATTTATGAGAAGGAAATGTTAGCAATACTGCATGCACTAAAGAAATGGCGAACTTACCTAATGGGAAGACACTTCAAGGTAAAACTGATCATGATAGTCTTAAACACTTTTTGGAACAAAGACTATCTTCAGAAGAGCAGCAAAAATGGGTCACAAAGATGTTGGGTTATGACTTTGAAATAATCTACAAAAAAGGAAAGCTTAATGTTGTTGCAGATGCACTCTCAAGAAAGAATGAAGAGGTGGAAGCATTGCTTTGTGCCATTTCTATTGTCCAACCAGATTGGATAACTGAAGCAAGAGATGAATGGAAGAAGGACAAAGATGTATGGACACTCATTCAAAATTTGCAGCAAGATCCTAGTACATCTGATACATTTAGTTGGAAAAATGATTCCTTATGGTACAAAGATAGCTTATATCTTTGTAATAATTCCCAACTAAAACAAAAGATTCTTCTGGAATTGCACACTTCTCCTTTAGGAGGACACTCAGGATTTTTAAAAACTTACCACAGGGTGAAGAAAGAATATTTTTGGGATGGCCTTAAATCTGATATTCGAAAGTTTGTGGCGGAATGTTTGGTTTGCCAGCAGAATAAAGTGGAAACAATTAAGACCCCAGGACTTCTACAACCTTTATCCATTCCCAGTCAACGTTGGGAGGAGATTTCAATGGATTTTATCACAGGTTTACCTAAGTCCAAAGGAAAGAGTGTCATCATGGTGGTAGTTGATAGACTTACCAAGTATGCACACTTTTGTGCATTATCTCATCCATTTAAAGCAAGTACAGTTGCTACTACATTTATGGACAGAATTAAAAAACTACATGGAAGCCCAAGGGTTATTGTGAGCGACAGAGATCCCATTTTTACTGGAAATTTTTGGACGGAGTTATTTTCTTGTTTGGGTACACAATTAGCTCATAGCTCATCTTATCATCCTCAATCTGATGGTCAAACTGAGATAGTAAATAAATGTTTGGAAGGATATCTTCGTTGTTTTGTATCTGATAAACAAACACAATAGGTCAAGTGGTTACCTCTCGCTGAATGGTGGTATAACACTTCCTTCCATACTGCAGCAAAAATGACCCCATTTACGGCACTTTATGGATATCATCCACCATCCATCACATCATCTTTAAGAGAAAATTTGAAGGTTCAAGAAGTGGAAGATCACATCGAGCATCAGCAAGAAGTTCTCCAACTCTTAAAGGATAACCTGAATTTGGCACAAAATCGAATGAAACAACAGGCAGATCAACATCGCAGCGAGAGAAGTTTTTATGTAGGAGATTGGGTATTTTTACAGCTACAACCATATAAACAAATGTCCCTCAAGCAAGCTAAGAAGGATAATAAATTATCGCCATAGTACTATGGTCCTTACAAGGTGTTGCAAAAGATTGGTACTATGGCATACAAATTGGAGCTTCCTGCTTCTTCGCGAGTACATCCAGTTTTCCATGTTTCATGCTTAAAGAAGGTTATAGGAGAAAATCTTCGAGTTCAAACAATATTGCCAGAACTTGATGAGGAAGGAAAAATCATATTGGAACCAGAAGCGGTCATGGAAACAAGAACTCGACAACTACGGAATCGATCGATTTCAGAGTATCTCATCAAGTGGAAGAACTTACCCACTGAAGATTCTACATGGGAGGATGAGAATTTTATACAAAAGCACCCAGAGCTACTCAAGCATTGAGAACAACACTTTTTTGAAGGAGAGGGGCATGTTAGGTCCCTATATCACTAGTATAGTCCCTTATTATTGTTAGTGTAACCCCCTTATTGTTATTATTGAACCCTTGTAACCCCCCATTTTGTTATTATTGTGCCCTTAAATTAGTATTGTTAGGTCGGCTAGGATTACATTGTGGCCCACTAGGATTACATTATGGCCCCATGGACTCCTATATATAGGAAGGAGGTTTTGTAAATTGTATCATCCAAGAATTGATCATTCATGTAATGTATTGGAGGTTGCCCCCTCGAAGTGGCTTATTTCTAAGGCGTTGATATCTCATTTCTTCTATTTTTGGAGTTGGTTACACAACATATTTAACAAATAAAATGGCAACTTGAGTATTAAAAACAAAACATTATATATCACATCATGTCACCACAAGCTGAATGTAGTTCAACTATCCAAAATATACACGTGTTTTGTAATTTGAAATTTCCATCTAGATTCATTTTATATTTAACAAATAAAATGACAACTTGAGTTTTGAAAACAAAAAATTATATCACAACATGTGATCACATGCCAAATGTAGTTCAACTATCCAAAATATACATGTATGTGTTTTGTAATTTGAAATTTCCATCTAGATTCATTTTATATTTAACAAATAAAATTACAATTTGAGTTTTAAAAACAAAACATTATATCACAACATGTGATCACATGCCAAATGTAGTTCAACTATCCAAAATATACAGTTGTGTTTTTTAATTTTAAATTTCCATCTAGATTCATTTTATATTTAACAAATAAAATGACAACTTGAGTTTTAGAAACCAAAAATTATATTACAACATGTGATCATATGCCAAATTTAGTCAACTATCCAAAATATACACGTGTTTTGTAATTTGAAATTTCCATCTAGATTCATTTTATATTATAAAAAAAAAATGACAACTTGAGTTTTAAAAACAAAACATTATATCACAACATGTGATCACATGCCAAATGTAGTTCAACTATCCAAAATATACACATGTATGCATTTTGTAATTTAAAATTTCGATCTAAATTCATTATATATTTAACAAATAAAATGACACCTTGAGCTTTAAAAACAAAACAGTATATCACAACATGTGATAACATGCAAAATTTAGTTCAAATATAAAAAATATATACGTGTTTTTTAATTTGAAATTTCCATCTAGAGATTCATTTTATATTTAAAAAATAAAAATGACAACTTGAGTTTTAAAAACAAAACATTATATCACAACATGTGATCGCATGCCAAATGCAGTTCAACTATCTAAAATATACATGTTTTTTGTAATTTGCAATTTTCATCTAGACTCATTTTATATTTAACAAATAAATGACAACTTGAGTTTTAAAAACAAAACATTATATCACAACATGTGATCACATGAAAAATGTAGTTCAACAATCCAAGATATACACGTGTTTTGTAATTTGAAATTTCCATCTAGATTCATTTTATATTTGGCAAATAAAATGACAACTTGAGTTTTGAAAACAAAACATTATATCACAACATGTGATCACATTCCAAATGTAACTATCCAAAATTTAAAATAATTCTTGATAAAAGTAAATTTAGTTTGAAACTATATCAAAAATGTAAAATATGTCCAAAATTTTTATCAAATGAACAATAAAAGTAAATATATATAACAATGTATAGTGTTACAAGTATCAAGTTATATAGAAAAGTAAATATGACTACATAAATAAGACTATATAGAAAAGTAATTATAAGACTATCTATCCAATAAAATGTTGCACATGTGCATCATCAATCAAATACAGATGGATATAGTGCCTTTTCTAGCAACCTCTTGAGTCTTGTTGTGCTACCCTCTGAAGAATGGGGAACTTGTACACAACGTGTAAAAACATTAAAATTTAATGTTTTAAAATAGAATGAGAATGTAAAACTTCATGTAAAAAAAAAAATGAAAAAAAAAATCATGCAATACCTTATGTAATTCCCTCTCCATTGTCTTATGTTGGTCTTCCATCAATACATCCTCCATAGTAAACTATACAATATACATGTACAAGTATATATATATATATATAGTAAAAAATTTCAAATGAAAAAGCATAAACTAATTTGCAATAATATTAAAAAAAATAGACAACTTGTTCAAATGGTGTGGATGTTCCTATCTCTATCATACACTCCATCGCTAGAGTCCTTTGGAAATCATCTCCACAAACTTAAAATTAAAAATAAAAATAAAAACTATAAAATAACTCAAGATCTAGATCTCATTTTTTAATGAAACTTTTGAGCTTCAATTTATAACTTAAACATATAAGTGAAAAATTGAATACTTGTGACGGTGGATTTGGCACATCTCCTAATAGGGAAGAATAGGGTGGCTCTGAACGAAAATCATCTCCACAAACCTAAAATTCAAAAAAAATAAAACTGTAAAATAACTCAAAATCTAGATCTCATTTTTTAATGAAATTTTTAAACTGCAATATATAACTTAAAAACGTAAGTGGAAAAAAGAATACTTATGACGGTGGATTTGGAACATCTCCTAATAGGAAAGAAGAGGGTGGCTCTGAATGAAAATTATCTCCACAAACCTAAAATTCAACAATTTAAAAACTGTAAGATAACTCAAAATCTAGATCTCATTTTTTATTGAAACTTTCACTTCAATTTAAAATTAAAAAACATATTTAAGTGAAATTGTTTTCATACTTGTGATGGTGGATTTGACACATCACCTAACAGGGTAGAAGAGGGTACCTCCATTGCAAAAACATTAGACGGAATCGGAAAATGTTAACATTTAATTATATACATGTACATGTGTACACAAATATTTATTTTAAAAATATGTCATCATGATACCGATATAATAATAGATTAAAATAATTTTACATCAAAATCATGAACAGTTAAAAACACTAACATTTGCCAACATATCATCTTGATTGTGAGAACCATCTTGATTGTGAGAGCCTAAAGCTTCGACCGTGATATTAAAATATTCATTCATCAAGCGTGAGAACTGCAAATGGTGTTCACATATATGATACATTTTTGTTAGATTAACATATACAAATAAATATATGTATATGTATTTATTACAAATTGTACATGTTCTAAAATATTCACCCTAACCACTGACACATACCGATCCCATGCTCTCTTCCTCATGAATAATTAAGTCCTGCCAACCATTACGATAATTCTTTGCATATGTTCTGAGATCTTCAATACTCATGTTGTCTATCTCATCATTTATATGATACACAAAATTAGTACATAAATTCTCTTGTGCTTTTTGTCGATTCAGACAAATATCAATTCCACCAAGTCCACTCTGAACATTGTCTATGATGATATCCCTTGCTTCTCAACTAATTTGAAAAGTGTCATCCATCTCTGACCACAAAGTTTCCACATGAAGAGGTCGACTTACCAATGGTGGCTTAGGGTGAGGAAACTCAACATCATGCCTAGTGCCCATACAGTCACATAAACAACCTTTCTGAGGACTAAAAAATTTAGAGGGAAGGTCATTATAATTGGGTTTCATTCTAAAAAATAATTTTACATAAAATAATTTTTAAAAACAAAAAGGACCTCGTTGTTCCATGGTAGTCTTCCATAGGGAGCAAGTTACCTATCATACAAATGGCAAGCTATATCAGGGTGCTTGAAATATTACACATTTAGCATCTTTCTTTTTCGCCCTTCTTTGAAATTAAACATAGACTTGGCCATTTCTGTTGTAACTCTTTGTTTAACATCCTCCCATGTTTTGGGACCCATCACTGTTTCCTTTATTTTCCTCATCACTTCTACAAAAGAATCAGTGGTTGGGCCAAGCTTTTTGTACACATCTACAAGTGTGATTAAAGTG